>MU227283.1:441814-455123 GCA_018584345.1 Thuja plicata
GTTTGCATTCATTTGTCTTCCTTTCTCTTGTTTGTACATTTTATTGCTCACGTTTCTGTTATTCATTTAGTAGTTATTGCGTACTTGATTTGCATTCACTTGTGAACCTTTGCTACTAACCCCCGCCTTTGGAAAGCTGTGGGAATCTAGAGAGAGAGGCGTACACTTGTAAAACTCATTCCCAAATGGCTAGTTAGTTTTAAAATGAGATGTAAATGTTGGTAATTCCTACATAAGCCCTTATAGGAATGTGGTAGGATGATGATGTAACTTTGGTATTAACAATTAATAAAGATCAACCTTTTCTCTGCAAATTCATAAATAGTTAGTTGGTACAGAAAGGTACGGAAGAAATTGAATGAAAGTATGACACACAAATTTGGTCTTGTGAATTAGCTTCCTTTTTCACTTGGTTTCATGTATTGATCTTCTATACATTACAAGTTATTGAATTTTCACTCTCACTGCTTGGTTTGTAGGCCCTAAATCAGGGTTTCAATAAGAATTGTGTATATTTCTTGTTTCCACCATGGGAATTTAATGACCCTCAGTGGAAATCATGTTTTGATTATGTTATTTAAGAATATGTAGGTGGGGTTTGTCAAAGTGCAGGGAGATGGGCTTTCCATGATGCCCTAGGTGTACATGTCCATGTGTGCACCAACCAATGAATTAGGAAAATCCACATAAATTTTGTTTGGGGATTCATCAAGACCTCAAAATTGGCATATAAGAACCTCATAAATGTACTCACATGATCCAAGTGTTGGTTTGGTCATTGGATGCAATGAAACAACACTTGTAGTGCAAATGCAAACCTAATTAGGCCTAATTGCAATAGCAATTTTGTATTTCAACCTATTTTCCTTTCATCTTCATGTTTTGGTGCTTTAGTCTAATACCTTAGGACATAAAGGGTATCTGAATCCCTATTTTTTTTAGGGGGTTATGTGGAAATATTTTGTGTAAGATAAAAAAATCCTTCGAGAAAAGTTTACAAGCCAATAGGAGGGTTTCCAAAGCAACTATGTTCAAAAGGTTGCATATGTTGAATAGGATCATGGAATCCTTTCATTAGGGACCTAAATAGGCCACATCCATGAGTGTAGGTCATCCCTGGTCCTTGGAGTCATTTTATGGGGTATTTTTGATAATTTGGTATAAGTACACAATAGCCAACCGTATGGAATTGGTGTTCTAGACTTGGTGGAACCTAGTGAGTAGGTTGCCTT
This sequence comes from Thuja plicata, assembly GCA_018584345.1. Lineage (NCBI taxonomy): Eukaryota > Viridiplantae > Streptophyta > Pinopsida > Cupressales > Cupressaceae > Thuja > Thuja plicata. Next base: position 443,047 of record MU227283.1, read on the forward strand.
GTGTGTATTAGGTTGTGATAACCTAGATCCAAGTCATTTCTTCACTTGTGATAAGTGTAGATCACTTTTTTCTCTTGGAGTTGGGGTATTGAAGGATACATTGTCCTTTTGAGTCCTTTTGAGGCTTCTCGTTGTCCACTCTACATCAACGAGAGAGAGAGAGAGAGTAATTTTTACTTCTTGATAACCCGATCGGGTTTTGAAGAAGTGAAAATATTGAGTTTTATCTCCAAAACCTGATCGGGTTATGGAGAATTTGAAAACATACTTTTTTATTTTCATAACCTGGTCGGTTTATTTGAAATTTAGAAACCCAGTCGGGTTATGGCTTGGGAAGATCTTTGGAAAATGACCCAAAGGCTTGGAGGCTCATTTTCCCTCCATTTCTGTACTTTTAGACATTTTTTCATCTTGTAAGATGAATTATTGACTTTATCTTCATTAGGTTTGCAATTTATCAACTAGGTAGCTTTATAATTTTCACTATAATCTCATACGTCTTTTTAGCTTTCTAACTATATAAATTTTTCTATTTTTGGACAACACTAGCATAGTAAATTTTAATTTTCTTTACTAGTGTCTTGATTGTCCTCACAGACATATGTCTACCATTTTTTAATAACTTTTGATATACTTAATCAAATTACAAATAAATTACATATTATTTTTCTACATTTGATTCTATACACTTTTTAAAAAAAAGTTTTCATTTTCGATTATTTTGATGCAAGTTATGCCGAGCGCATGAACAGGTACCAGATTTTCAGGATGTGATCATTTCAAAAAATCATAGAAAACAAATACTCATTGGAAAATTACAAAAAAATACACAACTTCTATATCACACTCTTACCTATCATCCTACAAAAGGGATTTAAAAAATATTGAATATAACGATATCTTGTGTACCGCACACGAAAACAGCTATGTTATGTTTTTCCCAAAAAATGTTTTTGTGCGCACAAGGTTTGACCCTCTTAATCTTATAGGTTTTTAAAACAAATTAGTGTTTTAGAAACTAAATTTAGCGTACTACAATTTTTATTTTTTACACATCTTCTTTTGAGTGCATGACCCTCAAATGCCTGTTCCAAGTTCAGGTTTACCCGATTTCAGAAAAAATGTGTCCACTTATACCCCCCTTTTTGGTCCACAACTTGGTGCACATAACCAAAGGCAAAGAAAAAGTTTCTGAAATCAGAACTCAGATGAGTCAGAAGTGGGTAAGGAAGTCTCCTGATAATTCAAATCAAAATAATGAAGGATCGAATGTCACCCAAAGTGGTGAGTTGGGAGGATCTACCATCTCCAAATAAATATGCAAGGAGACAACTGGAACTATGCATACAAGTCATCATAAATCAGTTCTAGACATGCTATAAAGTCCAAATCAGTATATTGATGCACTAGGACACATTATAGTTCTAACCGAGTCAGGATCTTAGTTACAACCGAGCGACTCTGGCTTAATCGAGTTAAGTTGGGTTGTATGGTTTTCGTCAAGCTTTATTCCGAGCTATGCCAACTACCATGTACAAAGAATTTAATGAAAACTCAATGGTAAAATATCTTATAAAAGATGAATTGGAAGGGTTATTGTTTACAATTTTTTCAATTTGTAGAGTGATTCAAAGCCTTAATCAATTCAAAGTGAATTTGTGTTTGAAAGCTTTAAGTTGCAAAGTTTTATCAAACCTTAGAGCATTATTGTGTCTACATCCAACAACAAGGTTAAGAAGGGATCTGAGATGTTGGTGAGGAATGTTGTCTGCAAACCTCCAAAGTTTGAGCTTCATCTAGCTATTGTAGAGGAGATAGATCTAATGGGAGCTCATTCCCAGATTCCTCCAAAGGTACTGTTGATTAATGACATCCGAGGCTTCTATCATCGCACCATTCAACAACTAGGTACATTGGAAATGAAAAAAGCATATGAGAAACTTTGTGAAGCTGGGAATCTGAAGCCAGAACATAAACACCTCAAAGTCAAGGGTTTGACTCATATCATACATATTCCATAGAACTTTTAGATAAAATGGATTAGGTTTATTCTGAGCCGTGTTCATGACGTGAATCTATGGTTGGAGAAACTAGTGAAGATTACCAAGACAATGGTACACCATGCTATAGGGTATCCTATGCTTGACAAGACAAAAGCTACCAAAACCCTACCCTAGGATGACGTAGCCAAGAAGACTCTTTCCAAGTGGGACAGAAGAGGCATGAGGTTAAATGAAGTTACAGAATGGAACTGAAGTTTGGTATTCATGTAATTGCGCACAATATCTATAGTTCTAGCCGACCAAACAGTGTACCATGTGAGGTTGTGGACTTGGCATACAAAGTGGTCAAGAACAACCTTTCATTCGACCTTGTCGAGTTGCAGCTCATCCAATTGAGAAAGAACATGGAAAGAATCTGGGCATCAAAGACCAGTCCATGCATGGACTGGTTCAATTTTTCTCTGCATATTCTTTTATATTCATAAGTTTTTCCCTTCCAAAGGCATAGTTTTTTGGAAGAAGGACAGACCCATAGTCTATCAAATAAATGAATTAATTCATAGCAGAATTAGGAGATAATTTTGAGAGCATCATGGATGCATAATTTGAGGATTTTAGACATAAGATGGAAAATAGATATAGGATCTCTAAATAATTGGTAGAATACTATAAAGACAATATTTTCTTCCTAGTTGACTGTGATAAAGTATACATTCAAGAAGTCAAGCCTAGGGTTGCATGGATGAAACCTCTTGCATATGAGGTTAACATTGATGAGACAAAAGATATCATTGAGGCTCTTGTGAATGAGCATGTTTATCCCAAAGCACCATAATTTGGTACTTATGAAGGAGAAGAGGGAAGAATATCTTTGTAAATTGAGATTCCTAAGATCTTGAAAAGAGGAAAAAAGAGGTTAGAGAAGTTTGAAAAGAAGTATGGCAAGTCTTCAGAATCTCCTCCTTCTATCACTAAAAGAAAAGAAGATGAAATTAAGATAGAATATAATGAACCTGAAAAGGAAGAGGAAGAGATAGAATCAAAAACTCCTAAGAAGAAGAAGAAGGTAGCCCCCAAGAAGAAAAAGATCTCTACCCCTGTCATCACTACAAGAAGATCTAGAAGGAAACTTATATTGCCTAAGGAAGATGAAGAAGAGGATACAGTCATATTAAAGAAACCACCACCTACCTTTGAGAAGAAGGTTGAATATTTTAAAGGAGGTAGTGGTATGAGCTCTCTAAAATCATTGAAATATCCTTCCAGAACTAAGGATGAACATAAGAAGATTGAGGAAGAAGTCGTAGAGAAAATGAAAAGATGGAAGTATGATCCATCTAAATTGAAAAGTCATATAACTGAAGATTTGTTCAAAGCAATATCTATTCCCTAGAGAAATGCAATTTGAACAAAAAATGATATTAGGGAATAGACCTTGAAGAAATTCATGCCTACTATGACTAATAAAGAGGTTAAAGAGGCCATGACCAAATATGAGAACAATCACACTCCAAGGTTTAGGACCTTTTAGATATTGAACAAAAGAATATAAGATGTTCTGTTGACTACTACAATGATGTGGAAGTCTATTTTTGAAATCCAAAGGCAATGATAAGGTAGAGGTACCGAGTACAGACCCCAAGGTAAAGACTAATGATGAAGAATTACTTGAGGTGGAAGCTATTGAAGAATCCAATGTACAACATATAGTAGTAGAAGTGATGGCATCCCTGCCTCAATCACCTATATAAAACATCCTATCTCCAAGCAAGGATAAAACTATAGAATCTACATCTGGACTAGTAGGAACCAAGCATTAGGCTCCACCTTCTACTGGGCTAAGCCTAACCGAGTCACAGGAGGTCACTGTGAATGTTTCAAGAGTGAGCATTGATGCTATAGTTGGTGCAACAACCGTTAATGATCCAAAAGATACTGAAGTCAAGGATGATAGTGGTAAAGGTAAGGAAATTGTTCCTTCACCTAATCCCAAGGTCAAAGGAAAAGGGAAGGAAACAAATATGATGATATTGATCTTGAGGAAGATATTGTGATTCCAAATTGGGATCAATCCAACTTGACAGTAGAGCAGATGGATATACTAGGGGAGCTATGGAACAAAAGAGCTACACAATAAAATCTCTGAGCATAAAAGAAGAGAAATAAAGTGCTAGAGGACATAAAAGGTATATTCCTAGAAGCACTAGAAATATAAGTTGATGAGATTGAATCTATTTTGGATCAACTTGTTAATATAGTCCACAAGTTCAATAAATATTTAAGTGGTCAAGAGAAACTACTCCGGAAAGAAGAAAGAAAGTTTGAGAATAAAGTTCTAGAGAATGTTGCAGGTAAAATTGAAATAGATCAAGTGAAGGTAAACACTCTCATTATCTCTCTAGAAACTACTGTAAAGAATGTAGTGGCATTATTTGTAAAGTTGAGTGATACTTCAGACTTTACCATGGAAATCAAGACCAAGCTGACAAAGATAGACACAGATTTGAAGGAAAGTGAAAACCAGTTGGCACTTAACCCTAGTTCATGTAGACCTTGTTGCAAGTCATATTGTTAATTAGTGTCAAAACACTTAGTCATCTAGTGTTGACCAAGCTAGAAATAATTATGAAAGTCCCAAGTGATCAATGTTGCCCGAGTAATCAGCTTGGCCCGAGTAATCAGCTTTGCCTGAGTGATGAGCATCGCCCAAGTGATCAGTATGACCCAAGTGATTTGTAGTATCGCTTGAGTGATAGTTTATCACCCGAGTAGACTTCTGGACCTGAGTGATAGTTTGAAGCCAAATTTTCATATATTATTAAATATTATTTTGTTTATTGCAAGCCAACTTGTAGAGTTATTTGTTTGGATAAGATATATATGTAAGATAGTTTGTTTTATCAAAAGTGTGAAAAAGAATAGATGAATGGAATGAAATGTATATGTATAACAAAGACATGTTAATGGCAGTTTGATTAAAAGAGAAGAAGTATTCAGGACATCAGAGTCTCATCCATCACATTCAAGTGATTAGTTATATTCAGAAGGATCTTATTCAGCAATCATAGTTGCATAGAGAAAATCATTAACTGGTTCATTCTCACAGGTGGATCAGAAAAATCCTTTAACAAGGTGGACCTAACAGTCCTTTCTTTAAATTTATTAACATAGTTGCATTACTTATTGTATTATACAAAATCATTTAACAAGGTGGACCTAACAGTCCTTTCTATGCTCCTAACAGGGCAGACCATAAAAATTGGTCATTGTAAGTTCTAACAAGCTAAATTTATACTGCAGTACTAAATCTTGTGGGTATCATCCCCACCCCAGTTTTACTTTCTATTGGAAGGTTTCTGGGAAACCAAATATTGTGTTATGTGTTGTGTATGATTCTTTACTTTCAAGTTCTGTGCATGAAAACAAAGAATTTAATCTAATTGTAGATTAAAGGATTAAGTATTATTGGTTCCTGATTCACCCCCTCCCCCTCTCAGTCATTGGGCACAACATATATTTCCAAAAATTGGTATCAGAGCATTGGTTCTCTTATCATAAGTTTAATAGCTTGAGAAAATATCAGAGGCTATGGAAACATACAGACTGGAGAATGTCATTGAGAATGAAAAGATAGATCTTAAAGTGGCCATGGATCAGATCAAGAAACTTAAGGAGAAGCTCTCTCTTTCCCCGAAAAGAACAAAAGAATTAGCAGTGCAAATGAATGAGAAGAACTATATAGAAGAAAGAATTGTAGAATTTTTCAAAGATAGAAGCTCTGAAGAAGCTGATGCAGAAATTGAAGACTTACTTACAAAGAATCTCACTTTGCATGAAGAAGTCAAAAAGTTGAAAAGAGAACAGGAAATTCATTCAATCAGAATATGTGAAGTCATGGAACTAAAGAACAAAGAAGAAAATGACAGAGATATAGCACAAGAAGATAAAATACTGTTGAGTACAAGATTAGAAGAAAAAGAAAAATAAATCCAACACTTGTCACTTCAGCAAGCTAATTTGGTAAGTCAACTCAATAATGAAACACAAGAAGTTGTCAACACAAGGACAGAAAATGAAAGACTGCAAAATGATCTCAATGCTGAAAAGAAAAAAATTTAAAGTATGATGAATTCACAAGTAAGCATGGACCAGGAAACATAATTCAGACATCATGGATGAACTAGATTAGGTTATGCTGAACAAGGTGAATCCTCACAACAAGGAGCTCAAAAGAACAACAAGCCTACATGCAATCATTGTGGTAAGTTAGAGCATACATCAAATAAATATTGGAGCAATGGAAAGTCAAAAATTAATGGTAAATTCTATAGTTGCAACAAACATGGACATCGAGCAAGTGAATGCAAAGAGAAACCTAAGTTTGAAGTAAAATGCTACAAGTGTAACAAACAAGGTCATAGATCTTTTGAGTATAGAACTATGAAGTGGAATCTTGCTAAACAATTAGCCAAGGCAATCTTTGGTTGGGATTACAACACATGGTACAGATGTTGTCATTATAGTGAATATGGGAATATAGGTGCAAATTATATGAAGAATCACTTCAGAAAAAGGGATCCTACTAAAAGATGTTATGTGTGCAAACAACTCGGTCATCTAAGCAAGAATTGTATGAATAGAGAAAAATTTGATACTGGTTTTGAAGATGGAAAAGATAAAGTATCAGAAATAAGAAGTCAGATGAGAAAGCAATGGGTAAGGAAGTCTACTACTAATTTAGATCAAAATAATGAAGGATCTATTGGCACCCAAAATAGTGAGCTGGTTGGATCTACCATTACAAAATAAAAATATAAGGAGATGACTGGAACTATGCAATACAAGCCATCACACATCAGTTCCAGATAAGCTAAAGGTCCATATCTACATATTGATGCATGAGGACATATTATAGTTCTACCTGAGTTAGAATTCTAGTTACACTCGAGATACTCTAGCTTAACCGAGCTGAGTCGGGCAGTATTGATAGTTGGGAAGCTAGTTTCACCAGAGCTTCCGAGTGAATCTTGGAGAAAAAACTGAGTCATGCTAGATACTATGTACGGAGCATTTAATGAAATACTCTAACGGCTGAAAATATCTTATAAATGAAGGTTTGTAAAGGTTATTGTTTATAGATCAATTCAGAGCCCTTAGCAATTCAGTGCGAACTTGTGATTGAAAGAAAAGTTTAATCATTTCATCCGAACAATATGGCATCCACTTCCAGCAGCAAGGTCAAGAAAGGTTCTGAGATATTGGTGAGAAATGCAATTTGTGATCCTCCAGTGTTTAAGCTTCATCCAGCGGTTGCAGAAGACATAGAACCAACGGGAGCTTAATCCCTAATTCCTCTGAAAGTGTTACTTGTTAATGGCATCCGAAGCTTCTATCACTGCAATATACAAGAGCTTGGAACCATTGAGATGAAAAAACAATATGATGAATTATGTACAGATGGGAGCTTGAAGCTCGAGCATAAGCACATCAAAATCAAGAGTTTGACACACATCATGCACATGCCAAGGAATTTCCAAGTAAAGTGGATAAGATATGTTCTTAGTCATGTCCATGACATGCACCTATGGTTGGATCATCCTGTGAAGATCATGAAGAAGATGATACACTGTGTCACTGGATTTCCTATGCTAGAAAAGACAAAAGCTACAAAAACCCTAACCAAGGATGACCTAGAAGAATTAACTCTTGCCAAGTGGGATGGAAGAGGCATGAGACTTAATGGGGTAACTAATATGGGATTGAAGTTTAGCATTCATGTTATATCCCACAAGATATATAGTTTGAGCAGACCCAACAGTATTCTGTGTGAAGCTGTTGACCTAGCATATAAAGTGGTGAAGACTAATCTGGTATTCAACCTAGTAGAACTACAACTCATCCAGTTGAGAAAGAATATGGAAAGCATCTGAGTATCCAAGAACAATCCATGTAAGTTTGGTTCTCTTCTAATTTGCATACTCTTTTATGTTGAGAAGTTCTTTCACTCCAAGGGTACAATAGCATGGAAGAGGGATAGACCAATAATCCATCAGATTAATGAGTTTATAGCTGAGTTAGGAGATAACTTTGATAACATTGTGGATGGATACTTTGAGAATTTCAAACAAAAGATGTAGAGTAGGTACAAAATTCCCAAACAACTAGTTGATTATTACAAAGATGAAATTTGCTTCCTAGTTGATTGTGATAAGGTTTATATACAAGCAGTAAGGCCGAGGGTTGCATGGGTAAATCCCCTCTCATATGAAGTCAACATAGATGACACAAGAGACATCATAGAGGCCCTTGTAAATGAACCTTCCAATCCAAAGGAACCCTACTTTGGAACATATGAGGAAGCTAAGAGGAGGATATCTTTGGAGATTGAGATTCCAAAGATTTTGGAAAGAGGAAAGAAGAGGCTTGATACATTTAAGAAGAAGTATGGCAAGACCTCCAACTCTCCTGCCATCTCTGAGAGTAAAGAGGATATAGTTGAAAGAGAGGATGTTGAACCTGAGGAAGAAAAGGAAGAGACTGATATTGAACCTCCTCAGAGAAGAGGAAGGCAGCACCCAAGCAGCAAAAGGAAAAAATCATTACCCCTGTTATCACCATAAGAAGATCAAGGAGAAAACTTGTATTGGGTAAAAATGAGGATGATGATGAAGAAACTGATATTATGGTTTTCATGAAACCACCACCCTTAATTGATCAGAGAATAAAAGAACTAGAAGAAGGAAGAGCTATGAGTTCTTTGAAATCACTTCATTACGCTTCTAGGACTAAGGAAGAAAAGAAAAAGATTGAAGAAGTAGTAGTGGAGAAAATGGAAAAATGGAAATATGACCCCTCCAAGCTGAAGAGCTATATGACTGAAGACCTATTCAAGGTAGTTTCTATTCCCTGGTATAATGCAGTCCAAACTGAAAAGGACATAAGGGAACAAACATTGAAGCAAGTCATGCCTACAATGAAGGGAAAAGAAGTAAAAGAAGCCTTGAATAAATATGAAAATAATCACACCCCTAGATTCAGGGCATTCCAAATATTGAAAAAAAACATAGAAGATGTAGTTTAGTGTGCCACACTAGTGTGGAAATTAATATTTGAGATAAAAAAAATACAATGATAAGGAAGAAGTACTGAGTACAGACCCTCCAAAATAGGAAAATGATGACACATTAACCGAGGTACAGACTATTGAAGAGTCCAATGCTGAGCAGATTGCAATAGAGGTAATGACATCATTACCTCAATCTCCTATTTAGAATATAGTATCTCTGAGCAAGGTCAAGGTTGCAGAATCCACATCTGAACAAGTAGAAACCAAGCAATTGGCTCCACTTACTACTGAGCCAAGCATACTCGAGTCGTAGAAGGACAAGGTAGATATTTCTACTGTCAGTATTGACCCATCGATTAACATTGGTTTAGTAATTAGTACTGTAAAGGTCAATGACCTCATTAGATTGAATACTGAGGAAGAGGATGAGGAAGGTAAAGGTAAGGAAATTGTTCGTTCACCGAGTCCTAAGACAAAAGGAAAAGAAAAAGTAGTAAATACTGATGAGATAGATCTTGATGAAGAAATTGTGATTCCAAATTGGAATCAATCCAACTTATCTATAGAACAAATGGACATTCTGGGAGAACTTTGGAAGAAAAGAGCTACACAGTAGAAGCTCCAAAAGGAAAGGAAAAGGAACAAAGTAATTGAAGATGTCAAGGGCATATTTGTAGATGCATTGCAGATTGAAGTCAATGAAAGTGACTCAATAATGGACCAACTTGTTGACATTGTCCACAAGTTCAACAGATATATGAATGGTCAAGAGAAGTTACTTGAGAAAGTAGAAAATAAATTTGAGAACAAGGTTTTAGAAAACATTGTAGAGAAGATTGCAATTAACCAAGTGCAGCTTACAAATATCATCAGCACTCTGGAAACCACCATGACCATTGTGGTAGCACTATTTGTAAAGTTAAGAGACACTTCTAACTTTACTATGGAGATTAAGAACAAGATAGTGAAGATTGATGCAGAAATGAAGGAAAGTGCAAGGCAGTTAGCACTTGAATCGAGCACTAGTTCAGCTCATTTCATGAAGATCAAGTATCTTACTGATCTACAGGCTGAATTGTTGAGAGAAGAAGCTAGAACTAGAGATTCACTTTTAGCTATACAAAGGAAGCTACTACCACACATGGATGCAATGCAGAAACACATCACACATGAAAAGACACTCATTCATGACAATAATTTCTCAGTTGCAGAGCTATTGATAGAGTTGTCTGCAGCACTAAAAATTGAATTGTACATCATGAAGGTGCTACAAGACAATTGGGAAAACACTTTGTCTCAGATTTTGAAGGTACACAGTGATTTCCTATCCTACTTTGGAAAAACCTTGTAAATATCACTTTTGGCATTTTTGTCAAAAAAGGGGGAAATATCACTATATTATAAATAAAAGGAAAATATCATTGAGGAAACACTACAGTAGAGTAGTGAAGAATAAATGCTTTACAAAATAATTTTTTTTGAAAAACACAAAAACAGATTCAGTTGGACATGAGTAGTAGAAATAGTGTCAAAACCTAAGCAGACAGTAAGAGGGATTTTTGACATATCAGATACATAATTCAATGATAAGTTTTTTTGTCACTAATGCCAAAGGGGGAGATTGCAGACCTTATGGCAAGTCATATTGTCAATTAGTGTCAAAACACTTAGTCATCTAGTGTCGACTGAACCAACAAGCATTATGCAAGTCTTGAGTGATCAGTGTTGCCCGAGAGATCAGCTTTGCCTGAGTGACCAACATCTCCCAAGTGATCATTATGAACTGAGTGATTTTTCAGTATCTCCCTAGTGACAATTTATCACCCAAGTAGACTTATGGACCCGAGTGATAGTTTGAAGCTGACGTTGCATATATTGTTAAATATCATTTTGTTTATTGCAAGCTGACTTGTAGAGTTATTTGTTTGGATAAGATATATATGTAAGATAGTTTGTTTTATCAAAAGTATCAAAAAGAATAGATGAATGGAATGAAATGTATATGTATAAGTAAGACATGTGAATGGCACTTTGATTAAAAGAGAAGTATTCATGATAGTAGAGTCTCATCCATCAGATTCAAGTGATTAGTTATATTCAGAAGGTTCTTATTCATCAATCATAGTTGCATAGAGCAGATCATTAACTGGTTCATTCTCACAGGTGGATCAGCAAGAAACTTTAAGAAGGTGGACCTAACAGTCCTTTCTTTAAATCTCTTAAGAGAGTTGCATTACTTATTGTATTGTACAAAATACTTTAACAAGGTGGACCTAACAGTCCTTTCTACGCTCCTAACAGGGCAGACCATTACAAGTGGTCATTGTAAGCTCTAACAGGATAAATTTATACTACAGTACTAAATCTTGTGGGTATCATCCCCACCCCAGTTTTACTTTCTTTTGGATGGTTTCTGGGTAACCAAATATTGTGTTATGTGTTGTGTATGATTCTTTACTTTCAAGTTCCATACATGAAAACAAAGAAGTTAATCTAATTTTAAATTAAAGGATTAGGTATTATTGGTTCCTAATGCACCCCCCCTCTCAGTCATTGGGCACATCATATATTTCCAACAGTTTGAGTTTAGCACATTTTGTGAAGATCAAGTATTTGACAGACATGCATGCAGAAATACTAAGGGAAGAAGAAAGAACAAGGGAATCCTTTAAAACTATGCAGAGCCAACTCCTTCCACACATGGATGTCATGTAGCAACACATTGCTCATGCAAAGACACTCATACATGACAACAAATTTTCAGTTGTAGAGCTTATGATAAAGTTATCAAGAGAGATACAGATTGAGTTGCACACCCTGAAGGTGTTGAAAGAAAATTGGGACAATACTTTGTCTCAAATTTTGAAGGTACATAGTGATTTCCTATCCTCTTTTGGTATGACCTTGTAGATATATTTTTGGTATTTGTGTCAAAAATAAGGGGAAAGTTATTGTCTATACATATAAGGAAATACATGTATAGAAGAGAAGAGAAGAAGATATATATA
>MU227283.1:476605-498183 GCA_018584345.1 Thuja plicata
CTCTAACAAGGTGACATTTAGGTGGAATGTTCTAAGTCCTCTAACAAGGCCACTCCTGATAGGGTGATTAAATCATTTAACCAGGTCACACCTAGCAGTGTGTTATTGTAACCTTTAACAGGGTTGGCTCCTCATAGAGCTCACTTCAAAAGAGTGAAAACTTGGTCGCATGTTACTGGTGGTTTTTCCCATATTGGGTTTCCATGTTAAATACTTGTGTCAACTTGTATGAATGCTTATGGTTTGTTTTACTGTTATGTTTCTACAAGCTAATTTCAATAGACAGTAAAGTGCATGATTAAAGTTGTTGACATATGCTACTGTTGCCAAGTAGATCTAAAATACAGAAAGTTTTTATTTTCTACATCTAGACCTAAGAATAACTGATTCACCCCTCCCCTCTCAATTATTCTAAATTCATTCTAACAAAAATTTTTATCAGATGATGATTTTACAACCTCAAATGATGAAGTCCTATCAGGATTTGTTGATGCTGATAGTGAGGATATAAAAAAAGAATTGGTTGAAGAAGTGGATTCATGGACCCACAATGGTTCTGATTTTTGTGAAGATAAAGTGATGGTTTATATGCAACCTTGTGAAGAGGATGAAAACTCATCATGTGTTGGAGATGATTATGAAGATGTTGATTTGTACAAATCAGAGATAAATTCTTTTGTCTCAGCTAACAATGATGATAATACTGATTTTTCAATTTGTATGATTTTGTCTTATGACTTGTCATGTGAACTTGTTGATCCGAAGAACCATGAAAATGAATATGAAGGTGCTGCAGGTAGGTCAATGTCAGATTTGTATGAACCAGCCTTTGAAAGTTTTTAGAAAGGTATTTCCGGTGATATGGAGGTTAATTTTGCTTATGAACAAGAAATGGATCTCAGCTTGTTTAATGTAGACATTGATAATTGGGATATTGTTAATGAAATGAAATCAATGTTTTGTCAAGATGAAATTACTAATGCTGATGATATCTCTTATAACACTAATTTACATCAGAGAGATGTGTGCCAAGATGAGAATGTGTATAATGAACTGCCTGCTGATTTATTGGAACCATATTTTGAAAGGCTTTATGTGGAGCTGAGAGAGGTTTCAGATTTTACACCAGATTATTTTCTTCAGCCAGAGGTATGTTCATTTTTGCAAGCATGGGATGATGATGAAAGTGTTGATGTATTGTTATTTAAATATGTTGAAATGAATCAGCAAGAACATATCAGCTATGCGAAAGAAAGTGAGTCTTTTCTTTTCCTAGTTCAGTGTGTTGATGTTTTTCAGGATAAACTAAATCTGAAGCCACAAGTTGTAATTCATGGTGATTCACTTGAATGTTTGTGTAGTATGCATGGGGTTGAAAGTGAGAATGTTTTCTTTTATATCCAAGCACTCGCTGAGATAAATCATCATGATGCTGGTTGTGAAGTTGAGCTAGAATGTTTTAAATTTCCCATGCAGTTGGTTGAGGATTTAGTTAAGCATGAAGAGTATGTTACATATTATGTTTCTTTTCAGCAAGAAAATGATATTAAAGGATGTGGTATTTTTTTTTTATACAATGATCAACATTCACAGTGATTTGGTGATTGGATGTTGTCAGTTGATGGTGAGTATGCTAGCTATATTTTATATGATATGCTAAAGATTTGCAGTTGCATGTTTGATCAAGTGAATGGAAGTAATGATTTCAGTTTACCTCTGATACTGTGGGCCATTTGTAAATAATGTGCACATTGTATAGTTTCTTTGTTTTCACTTGTGTTTGGTTTGTGGTTTTCAATAAGGATTCTCAGTTCTTGAAGAGAGAAGAGGAAAGAGAAAAGTCTGATTTATTTTTGGCTGGCCTGCTTCTGCCAATGATTCTAAATTCTTTCCATGCATACATGGGGCATGCGTCCCTAGATAGAGCCACTATTAGTGCTCTCAAATATTTTAAAAAATTGAAATTACCTAGTAAAAATTATCCTAAAAAGATTGTGGAGAAGGCCTACTTTGAATACATGCAAGAAAGAGGCCTATTTTTTTTATGAGAAACCGCTTGGGATATGTATTTACCACCTATCATTTGTAAAATGTAATATGTACCAGCTCTCAGATCACTGTTTGGTCGACATATTTAGGAGATGGTCATTTAGAGGTGTTTACCTAAGTCTACATTTTTGCACATTTCCCAGTTTTATCAAATGACATACTTTAGAAGTTTGTATCTTTGACTGGATAGATAAACATGACATAAGCATTAGTCTGAAGTGTTGTAGGCATGAAAATGAACCTCTATGATTATTTGAATATCCCTATGAAGTTAGATGTCCAGTTTGCCAAGGTCATTCATTTTGCATTTTATTCAGATTCTCAGAATGTAATTTGCGAAATTACTAAATAGCTTACTTTGAGCTTCTGCAAGTTGTACCCGATTAAATGTCTTGAATAATTGAATTTTCCCCTGCATCACAAAAATGAAAGCATACCTTCCTAATGCATTTTAGCCCTTGTTCAATCCGTTTGACCTCTTTTCCTGACCAATTCCAAATCCAATTGCTGCAATTCACTGAGTTTAAGTTTTGAAAGTTGTTAATTGCTAACTTTGCAGTTTAATGCCAATTGATTAGTTCATTTTCAGAATGAGCTACTTGAAGATTCATATTCCATGTGTGAAGGTGAATCCATGTTCAGAGGTTCAGATTCTGGGGGTTCTTTTTGATGGGTTTTTTAATTCAATTTTGAAGGAGTTTTGTGTAGATTGACAGTGTTAAACAGAATAAAGTTTACAGAATGGTCACTTTCACAAGGTGGTAACTTTTTGTCTAAATTTTGTTTTCAAGAACCGATCACGGGAAAATTATATTTGCATGTAAATGTAATACTTGAACCAATGGTGAATTCTCAGGGCACATTTTAGAAGTCTTGCAAAAGTCAAGCCGAATGAGATTTATTTTGATTCTGTGTTTGCACCTGCACTGTTTGCTGAAACTGCCAAAGTTTAATCAGTTGCACCTTGCACCTGAATTTGAATCCAGCGAAGCCCTTTAGCATGCATGTTCATTTTTGATGAATAAATCACTCTGCCAAGTGACGGCTCCTCAGGAATTAATCCAGTATCTTTAAAATTTGCATTTTTGGCAAGGTTTGCATAAGTTTGAATACTTCTAATTGCATAATATGTGAACTTTCTCACTTTGAGTTTTGTTATCTTTTGGCCCTGATCTTTTCAAGAAAATCTAGTTGATGATCATTGCTCAGATGTTGGAGATGAATGAGATTTCCAGTTCCCATACTTGCAAGGGGTCATTCAGTCAGTTTTGAAGGCTCGTTTCGGAAGCTACTTGCCATTAGTAAGTTCAGTTCACAAAAATGTGAGCTTAGTAATATTAATGTTGGAGATCTTGTTCAAGAGGCAAATTTGGTGATGACATTAAAAGCCCTCTCTCAAGTAGTTTCATCTGCAAATGAGCATCACCATGGTACTCTTCTAAGTTGTGTCCTCGGTATGAGCTTTTGGAATGACAATTTGGATGTAGCAGATGTGTTAATGGAATTTATCATCAATTTGGCGACATCCAATGGAGGGTTTGTGGACAAGTGTTTGGATAGGATTGTCCAAAAATTCCTTCCACCTTCATGTGGCTTGCCACTCCACATGGATTCCCTAACCAGGAGGCATATTTTAGGTGGGCTTACCGCAGAGAAACTTATTTAAAAAAAAAGGGGCTCACCTTGAAAGGAAAGATGAAATTTTGGAGCGCATGCATTTGGCAATACAAAAAATTATAGAACTTGTGCCAACTGCTTCTTTGAGACTGTAACCAATAATCCTTCAAAGGATGCCTCACAGAATTAGTCATAAATATTGGAAAGCTTTGTATATAGAAAACATGCTCAGGGTGGAAAGTAGTGCAATTGGAGAAATAATTGGTAGCAGGATACTTATGGCAGTGGAGGATAGGCTTATTGAGATTGATGTTGAAATAAGATGGGAACACATTTTGCATGAATATTCAAGAAAGGTCGATGTATTTGAGATGGAGGTGAAAGAGTTAAAACATTTCAAAATACAGTATCATGCAATTGGCAAGTGTAGTTCTAGCGCAACAATATAGGGGACTTTTAAAACCATTAAAAATTACAATTCCAAATGCATGCTGCCCTGCGTAATGTTACCAGGAGGTTTTTTAAAGTTTTTAAACCGCATGAAAGCCGACGCTGATTTTGGAGGGAGGCAAACAGTTTTTAAAAATATTAAATCAAAGCAAATGCATTAAAAACCAAGGGATTTCAACACAGTATAACAGGGCATTTTAAAACATTTGAAAGGTATCCCCAGAGGCCCATGCATAGCACAATGAAGAACAATTTTAAACTTTAAATAAACATTGCAAAGAAAATACCAATCGGAAGGTGTAAAGCCAACACCACAACCTTTGCTAGCATGCTGCATGCACAGTAAATGGAGGAAGCATTGCTACAAGGAGTTCATGCAGCTACCAAAGGAGTCCACACAACTACCAAAGAAGAAAGCCATCACTGATTTTGGAGGGAGGAGAACAATTTAAAATGAAAAAACATTTCAAAACAAGTGCAAAATGAAGACCTTGCACAACAATGAGAAAGCACGCGCAGGTGCATGCTGAGGGAAAACATAGTTTTGGGAAATAATCCCACATTCATTGGGGAAGTGAATTTTCCAGTGTTTATATGCTCCAACACTTGCAATGAAATGTGAATAAGAAGTCAAGAGGCCACTTGGCAGGCCCCTTGTTTGGAGAGGTAAATGCGCTGGTGGGCCCCATTATTTTGAGCCAAAATATAGGATAAGCTTTAAAACACTAGAAAAATTAGTACCACATTCATCTGAAAATGGGAAACTTTGATGTTTATAAGAAAAAGTGCTCACAATGTAATTTGAAGAACAAAGAGGAGGCTCTCTACGCGCGGGCACATGAGGTGCCTCGCAATGCATGTCAGGTGGTTGGTGGTCGACGAAGTCCAAATTTTGCAGGTGAGGTGGCAATGAGCTGCTAATGTGGTAGACACATGGTGACTAGTTGTGCACCCACAGTGGAGTAAGGAGGTCACAAAAATCACTCGCGAGTGAGCGGCCAAGTTAAGTCGTGCAGTCGCACAGGATGCAGTTGCAGACCAGAAAGTAGCTCGCTGTGCAGTCACAGAAGTTTGCCAGTTGAGGAGAAAATGTGAGAGAGTGCGTGATCAAGGTCAGTCACATAGTCGCACAGGTGAAAGTATCTCATCATGTAGTAGCAGAGGCTTGGTGGGTTAACAAAAAATGCTCGTGAGTGAGCGACCAAGCTAGTCGCACAGTTGCAAATGCTTTCCAAGATGACATAAAATGCTTGTGATTGACCTACTGAGATAGTCACACACTTGCAGAGGTTAGTGGAGATAGCATAAAATGCTTGTGAGTGAGCGATCAAGCTAAGTCGCGCACTCATAGAGGTCAAATGGAGCCAATGAAGGTGTAGAGATGGATTTGCAGAGCCACTTAGGAGGCGACACTTGGCAAATGCTGGTGACTTCTGGGAAGAATGTGTAGAAAAGGGGATAAGTGAGATAAACTAATATCTATGCAACCAAATTAAAATATTTTGATAGTTCAAACCATATTATAATCTACAATTTGAAATTTTCAACTGAATGTGCACAGGAAGGAGAAGTTTGTTTTCATAGTTAAATGACCATATTTTATTAGAAATATGCAGTATCATATACTGTTGGAAAGGTCTTGAGATGAAGATTTTGATTTTGCAAACCATTTGGGTGTAGATCAAATCAGATTTTTTCAAACTTAGAAGAGAGAAGCAGTTTCAGATATTTTGGGGGAACAGACAGGTGTCAGTTTGCAAAAAATGGCTTCTCAATTCCTCTATATCTCTATTTTTCTCACTTGTACAATGATGGTGAAATCAATACTGCTAGGCAGTTTTGTGAGTCTAAGTCTTTGTTTTTGAGTTCTGTGTTTTATAAATGTATTGAATCAAATAGCACATTCATGAAAAACATTGGAATCTCTTTTCAATATTTGTCTGATGTCTTTGTGTCTAGTCTTGAAATCTTGTGTATTAATCTGTAAGGCATTTTAATGCACTGGTTATAAGGTAGCTATGAATTCATGTTTGAGTTTCTTTCGAGAGAGTCAATCTTGAAGACAAATTCTGAAGGTTCAAGGTTTGCACATGAATTTGATGTCTAGGTGTTGGAGTGAGAATAGTGAATTGTAAGGCATTTCATTTAGGTTATATTGTTTGGAGTTAGAGAGTTTTCTGTGGATGCATGTTTATATGACTCTAATGCCCAATAGATAAGGCACTGGTCTTTGCTTCTTTATGCAGTTGTCATCATCAAATTATAAAATATCAAATCATTTTACCTTTCTGTTTAAAGAGTTGTGAATGATTGTCAGATCTAGTTTGATGGGCAGGAATCCATCACACGATTCACTGAAAGAAGTGAATACAATAGGTATACCCGCCTAAGCCTTTGAGCTCAAAGTGTAGGAGAATTGTTTGATCCTCGTTAATTAGCCTTTTCCTTGACAAGGTCAAGGAAAAATCGCTAACAGGACCGATGTAGGAAAGGGGAAAATATACATTGGTAATGTAGAGGATAAGTTTTATGTCGACTATTATTTCCTAGATGAAATCTTTCAGGTCACTAATAATATCGTCATTGTCTAATTTGACTAATACTTTAAGATAAAATTATATAATTTATGATAAAAATAGTAACCCTTAAGAGTAACATTGTGGTTCTTGTCTCTAAGATAGACCTTGAGGGAAACATTTTAATGCTTGTACCTTTTACATGTAATTGGATGTGATGACTCAACTTGGTTTTATTGAAGTTATGTGTTTGCCTTGGTATTTATGTTGTACAATATTAATGCTCTAACAATTTTTTTTGGTAGCTATGAGTATATACCAATTGTTCTAAAGATAATGTTTTTGATTAGGGGAAACTAAGTTTTGAAGGGACCAAAAACCCTATACAAGAAGATTTACAAGGGGGATATGGAACCCCATCTTTAAAGATTCAAACATTACATACCAAAAGCCATCAACCAATAGAAAAACAAAAACCAAACAGATAGACATACAAAGCACAGACTGCAACAACCTCATGCCTAAGACTATCAAAAGGTACTAAAGGGTTTTACAAGGCACCCTAAACCTTAAGAAGGAGACAAACCATGGGTTTTACCTGATGACATGTAACTAATTGAATGTTTGAATATGTTAAGTTGATCACCAAAATACAGAAGGATAATGCAAGACATTAAATCAGTTAATGGATTGTATTTTCATTGATGTCAACTTGATATAATCTAATCAGTTATATACAAAATGTCAAATACTTCAGAGAATCAGAGAGATAAAGATTATTCTTTCTGTAATGCATAAAAGACAAGTATTCACAAAGTGACTTCAAACACCGACGGTCAGTGGTAGCTGACAGATAGAGATCACTGACAGTCAAGTCACAGTGATGCCCAAGCAAGAACACCAATGAGCATTACCGACGAGCAGAATCACAAATAAAACTCGACGGCCAGAAACATAGTGTAAACTGACGAAGAAGCCCGAGGAGAACTGGAGTGTTGACCGACGCTATCAGAGAGTTAAAACTGAAAATAAATAGAGTTCACAAATGAAAAAATATATAGCTGGCAAAGCTAAATATATACTTAACTAGGAGTTATCATTGTTTTCATCGACAAGTTAAGCCAGAGATAAGTAATTGATTTAAAGTTGATTTGTTCAGTTGGCAAGAAGATCTCATCGAGACAAAATAGGAGTTTTTCTTTAAATCTAATTGGCGAGAATTGTGGATCACGCCAAGATCAAGAAAATCAAGAACCTAACAACGGTGATATCATGTCTATAAAGAGACAAATCAATTCATTATGAATTGGTGTGGGTGAATGAATGAGAAAGAGGATGCTAAAGAGAAACTGATGAAGAGCAACTTCATTCAGTGTTGATCAATCAAGCTAAGGAAAGAGCTAAAGTTTTATGCAGACACCAAGCAATAGAGCATAGCATCACAGAGAAGAATTAAAGTGGATCAAAGGTATAACAGAGATATATTGATCAGATTATTTTATGAGATTACAATAGATTTGAAAATCTGCAAGTATAAGTTGTATATGTGAACAGATCATACTATTTTAGTTTAACCATTGATTGAGAAAGTCTCTTAACCGAGCAGGATTTAAAGATTCTCTCTATATTGAGATACATCCAATGGAGTATCAAAAAGTTTGATCATGAAGATAGCATGAGATGTCAGATACCAATTGACAGGCCAAGTGAGTGTTTGATCAAAGATGGTAGCATAGAGATGCCAGATATCAAGTGATAGACTAAAGTTTTAAATCCTCTAACAAGGTCACACCTAATAGTGTGTTTGTAACCTCTAATAGGGTTGGCTATTCACCAAGCTCACTTCAGAAGAGTGAAAATTTTGGGTTACCAGTCCCAAGTGGTTTTTACCTTAACAGGGTTTCCACGTTAAAAATCCATGTGTCAATGTGTCTATGACTCATTACTTTAGTGTTTTGCATTTCACAAAACTTAATTGGATTGATTGGTATACTCTAGATAATTTACTGTCTGTCGGTAAATTAACAGACTACTTTTTGGTAAACAAACAGTAGAAGGTTTTACAAAGCATTCTGATTAGTAGAAATTTGATAAAAGTATTTAGAGACATTCATCTTATAGGACTGAAGATAACTAGAGGCTTAATATTGTGGTACTATGTTTTAAGGGTTGATTATTGAAATATTTTTTAGGCCACTGATTCACCTCGCCCGCCCCCCTCTCAGTTATTACTAACAATTGGTATCAGAGCTTGTGTGCTTAGAAAGGGATTTTAACAACTCAAGAACAAGATCACATGATGAACAGACGAGATGTGCCCAAGTCGAATAAAGAAAAATTTTCATCATGGTAAAGTAGAATAAGACTCCACCTATCAGGTATTGGAAATGATATTGTTCAATACTTAGATACTGAATATGTGTTGCCTACAGGACCTCATACTCTTTAGCAATTAAGAGTAAATCATGAGCATAACTGCATGATGATAAAACTTGCATCATCACTCTCCGAGGCTGAGATTGAAGATGTCAAAACCTACACCTCTACAAAGCAAATGTGGGATAAGTTGAAGTTTGTACATGGAGGAGATGCTAATGTACTCAGAGAAAAGGCAAAAAGCCTAAGAGGGAGGTTTGATGACCTAAGGATGAAAGAAGGAGAAAGAATTACTCAGTATAACTGTAGAATAAAAGAGGTAGTCAATGCTATTTGAGGAGTTTGAGGTACACTTGAAGAGGAGACAGTGGTAAGTAAAATCTTAAGAACCTTATTGCCTATTTATGCTATTAGATTTTCTTCTATTCAAGAAATGAGAGTAGTTGCAAACAATACAGTTACTCTAGATAGTCTGATTGGTAGACTAATATCATTTGAGATGAACAATTTTGATAATAGTGTCTTACCATCTGTGGAATCTGCATTCAAATTATCTTTAAAGATAAGTAACTCAAGTCATAGACATGTTGTTAGAAATGATAGTGACAGTGATAATGAAGATCAAGAACTTGATGAGATTGAAGCACTAATGGCAAGAAGATTGCAGAGAGGCAAAGGTAAATACAAAGGTAAGTTACCACTTGTATGTTTCAATTGTAAAGAGGTTGGACACTTTTCTGCAAGATGTGTACAAACCAAAGAAAAGATGACAGAGGAAATGACAAATCATATGAGAAGAAGTTTGATAGAGGTGATAATAGAGATTTCCGAAGTAACTGATAATCTAATAAGAGAGATACCCAAGACTACAAGGACAAAGGGAAGAAAGCTTGTTACTAGCTGAGAGAAGAGTTGATGACCCTGACACTGAGTCAGAAGAAGACATCGAGATGATATTTCTAGCCATGAAGGATGATTCAGATGAAGATGAAGAAAGCTATGTAGAAACTACACTCATATCTAAAGTTAGTAAAAATGATGTCTGGATCATAGATAGTGGCTGCACTGCACTCACCATATGACCGGTGATAAATAAAATTTTGAGAATTTTTAATACCATAATGGTGGTTCAGTAAGAATGGGTAATGATACACCTTGTCCAGTTGAAGGTAAAGGAACCATAATGTTGAATAACCTGATTAAATGTGAAAATGCTTATTGGGTTAAGGGACTGAATTACAATTTGTTAAGTGTTTCTCAGTTAAACAATTCAGGCCATAGAGTAGCATTTGAAAATAAGAAGGCAAAGATCTTCAATGAGTTAGGAAGGTTGATTGGTACCGGTGAGCAGACAAAAGGTAACCTTTTCTATCTTGATGACACTAACACCACTTGTTTGATGGCTAGAAATAAAGACATATGGTTGTGGCACAAAAGATTGTGTCATGTGAACTTTGACAACATGATAAAGATAAGAAACAAAAGGAATTTCAGAGGCTTACCGATGATGACTAAGACCGAACATATCATGTGCAAGCATTGTAAAAAAGGTAAGATGACAAAGTCTAGTTTCAAGAGAAAAAACCATACATCTACTGCAATTCTAGAATTAGTCCATACAGATCTATGTGGACCAATGAGGACAAAGATATACTATGGAGATAGGTATTTTATTCTCTTTGTTGATGATTATTTTAGAATGATGACACTCATGTTTTTGAAAGATAAATCAGAAGCATTTAAAATGTTTAAGTGGTAGAAAAACAAAGTGAAAAGAAATTAAAATACTTAAGGTCAGATAGAGGAGGGGAATTTACTTCAGATGAATTCATTGACTATTGCCATGAGCATGGAATTGAGAGACGGGTTTCTTCACCAAGGACACCATAGCAAAATGGAATTGTTGAGAGGAGAAACAGATCAATTGTTAACTGTGCAAGAACATTGATGATTCAGAAAAGCATCACTCAAACTTTCTGGAAGGAAGCTATCAATACTGTTGTCTATACACTAAATAGAGTACAATTGAAGGACACAAAGAAGACACCCTATGAGCTTTGGTATGGTCATACACCCAATGTAAGTTACTTCAAAGTCTTTGGTAGTCAATGGTTTATATTGAAGGATGATAGAAATGGAAAACTTGAATCCAAAAGTGAAGAAGGTATCTTTCTAGGGTACTCAAACAAAAGAAAGGTTTATAAATGTCTAAACAAATCATCTAACAAAATCATTGAAAGTGCAAATGTGAAAATAGATGAATTTGTAGAAAAGAATGATAAGGAAAGGAAAAAGGAACCAGAGGACTACAACAGGTTTGTTTATATATAACCTGACACTTTACCCAAGCAATAGTGTGTTGCTCCCGAGCATCACACAATTGCACCCAAGCATCAAGCTGCAATTACCGATGATCAGGATAGTACTCAAGGTGATGTTGGACGAACAATGGAGATGAAAATGAAGGTGAAGAAGATAATCAGAATGATGAACATAGAGCTAAACCGAAACTTGCCAATTATGTCAGAAGACATCATCCACAGAATCAAATCATAGGAGACAAGAAGGGTGGAACAAGAACAAGAAGTAAGTCACTTAATACCAGATGTTTACTTTGTGATTTTGAGCCTAAATCTATTAACAATGCACTTGAGAATGAAGAATGGGTCAGTGCTATGAATGAGGAGATAGAATAGATTGAGAAAAACAATACATGGACACTAGTATTGAGACCAGATGATAAGAATGTCATCGGTACCAAATTTATATTCAGAAACAAGATGAATGAGAATGGAGAAGTCACTAGAAACAAAGCAAGATTAGTATGCAAGGGATATGCACAAGAAGAAGGTATTGATTATGGTGAAACCTTTGCACCCGTTGCTAGACTGGAAGGAGTTAGAACCTCACTTTCTTATGCTGCATTTAAAGGATTCAAGATATACCAAATGGATGTCAAATCTGCATTCCTAAATGGAATACTTGAAGAAGAGGTGTACATTGAACAACCAGAAGGGTTTGTCAATCCAGACAAGAGAAACATGGCATGTAGACTACAAAAAGCCTTGTATGGACTGAAACAAGCACCTAGAGCCTAGTATGAAAGACTTCACTCATATCTCATTAGCATAAAATTTGTTAGAACAAGTGAAAATAGCAATCTATACTTAAGAGTTCAAATACCGATGGTAATATTTTGATTGCTGAAATTTTTGTTGATGATATCATTTTTGGAGGGAATAAATTATTATGAAAATCCTTTGCTAATGAAATGAGCAAGGAATTTGAAATGTCTATGTTTAGAGAGATCAAATTCTTTCTTGGTCTACAGATTCTTCAACAAGATGCAGACATTTACATCACTCAGTACAAATACATCAAGGAAGTGCTAAAGATATTCAAGATGGAAGATTCCAAACCAGTTGGAAAACCTATGGCTACTGGATGCAAGCTGACAAAAGAAGACAAGACAAATGAGGTAAACCAAACCTTATATAGATCAATGATTGGCAAACTGATGTATGTTGTTCACACCAGACGAGATATAGCACATATAGTGGGGATAGTTGCAAGATTCTCTGCTAATCCCAAAGAATCACATATGACTGTTGTCAAGAGGATTCTAAGTTATTTGAAGAGCACCGAGGACTATGGCTTATGGTACAAAAGAGAAGGAAAATTTGAGCTACAAGTCTATACAGATGTTGATTGGGATGGAAACATTGATGACCGAAAGAGCACAACTAGAGGAGCATTATTCATGGGTGACAGACTTGTCACATGGATAAGCAAGAAACAAGGATGCATCTCTCAGTCTACTACAAAAGCAGAGTATGTGGTTCCTGCTGCAAATTGCTCTAATATTGCATGGATCAAACAATTGCTGGAAAGTATGAATATGAAGATTCTTGAACTAGTAATTATCTACTATGATAATACCAGTGCAATAAACATTTCTAAGAATCCAATCATGCATGCTAAGACTAAACATATTGTTATCAAGTATCACTATCTAAGAGAGAAGGTACAAGCAAAGGAAGTGACACTTGAATATGTTCAATCAAAGGAACAATTAGCTAACATATTCACCAAGCCATTACCGAAGGATACTTTTGAGTACCTGAGAGAGAGACTAGGAGTCCAACCCTTGTCTATCATTCAGTAAGCTAACTAAGAGATTGCATCAGCCTATACCAAACCGACAGATCATTAATGTCGACGCAAACACTAAAATGGACAGCAACAGATACATCTGTACACAACAAGGTACAAATCTACAATGAAAATTAGAGGCATTGTATTTCTAATGGATAGGGAAATTCAAGGAATATATTATGCAAAAGGGATGGAACATGATATAGTTGTAAATCAAGGAGAAGTATTCTTGTTTGGCATTGTTGTCAAAGGGAGAGAGATATTCTCATTATTATCATACAAAAGAGAGAGAGATGTTCTCCTTATCATACAAAGGGAGAGATGATTCCTTATCACATAAAGGGGAGATAAGATAAAGAGGAAAGATTATATCCATGAAGAGAAGTTCCTGAGAATCAGAAGGAAGAAGTTAATCAATATTCTAAGGGAGAGAAATTGATTACACATGAAATATCCATCTAAGTGAGAAAAGTAACAAAGGGAGAAAGTTCAGACAAAAGAGAAAGAATGATGTCAAACGAAAAAGAGATTATCAAGAAGAGGAACAATCAAGGCAGAGCACATATCAGAATAGAGATATCAGATGATACATCTATCCAGTGAAGGGATTAAAGATTGAAGACAACCATTCTGCAAGAAATAAACCTATGCTATTTTTGAGCTTACTAAGAGCTAGAAAATTGTAATAGTTACATTAGGAAAGCTTGATGAAAATGTATATTTCATATTGTATTAGTGATAGTATAGTATGATAATGTAGTATGTTGCCATCAATGCCAAAGGGAGATATTGATGACATGTAACTGATTGAATGTTTGAAGATGTTAAGTTGATCACCAAAATGCAGAAGGATAATGCAAGACATTAAATTCGTTAATAGATTTTATTGTCATTGATGTCAACTTGATATAATCTAATCCGTTATATACAAAATGTCAAAGACTTTAGAGAATCAGAGAGATAAAGATTATGCTTTATGTAATGCATAAAAGAAAAGTATTCACAAAGTGACTTCAAACACCGACGGTCAGTGGTACCCGACGGATAGAGATCACCGACAGTCAAGTCACTGTGATGCCAGAGCAAGAACACCGACGAGAATTACCAATGAGCAGAATCACAAAGCAAACCTGACGGCCAGAAACATAGTGTAAACCGGACGGAGAAGCCCGAGGAGAAATGGAGTGTTGACCGATGTTATCAGAGAGTTAAAACCGAAAATAACTGGAGTTCACAAATGATAAAATATCTAGCTGGCAGATCTAAATATATACTTAACTGGGAGTTATCATTATTTTCATCAACAAGATAAGCCAATGATAAGTAATTAATTTAAAGTTGATTTGTCTAGTTGGCAAGAAGATCTCAACGAGATAAAACAAGATTTTTTCTTAAACCTAATTGGTGAGAATTGTGGATCACACCAAGATCAAGAAAATCAAGAACCTAACAATAGTGATATCATGCCTATAAAGAGACAAATCAATTCATTACGAATTGGTGTGAGTGAATGAATGAGAAAGAGGATGCTAAAGAGAAACTGATGAAGATCAACTTCATTCAGTGCTGATCAATCAAGCTAAGGAAAGAGATAAAGTTTTATGTGGACACCGAGCAATAGAGCATAGCATCACCGAGTAGAATCAAACTGGAGAAAAGATATAACAGAGATATATTGATCAGATTATTTTATGAGATTACAATAGATCTGAAAATCTGCAAGTATAAGTTGTATATGTGAACAAATCATATTGTTTCAGTTTAACCATTGATTGAGAAAGTCTCTTAACCGAACAGGATTTAAAGATCCTTTCTATATTGAGATACATCCAATGGAGTATCAAAAATTTTGATCATGAAGATAACATGAGATGCCAGATACCAATTGACAGGCCAAGTGAGTGTTTGATCAAAGATGGTAGTATAGAGATGCCAGATATCAAGTGATAGACTAAACTTTAAATCCTCTAACAAGGTCACACCTAACAGTGTGTTTGTAACCTTTAACAGGGTTGGCTCTTCACCAAGCTCACTTCAGAAGAGTGAAAATTTTGGGTTACAGGTCCCAAGTGGTTTTTACCTTAACATGGTTTCCACGTTAAAATACATGTGTCAATGTGTCTATGACTCATTACTTTAGTGTTTTGCATTTCACATAACTTAATTGGATTTATTTGTATACTCTAGATAATTTAATGTCTGCCGGTAAATTAACAGACTGCTTTTTGGTAAACAAACAGTAGAAGTTTTTATAAAGCATTCCAATCAGTAGAAATTTGATAAAAGTATTTGGAGGCATTCAGCTTATAGGACTGAAGATAACTAGAGGCTTAATATTGTGGTACTAAGTTTTAAGGGTTGATTATTGGAATATTTTTTAGGCCACTAATTCACCCCCCCCCCCCCCCCCCCCCCCCCTCGGTTATTACTAACATTACCAGGCACCCATAACCTAACATGGGGTTTTCAGAAGCTCCCCCAAACCTTACAATCAACCTAGGTAAAATAGTTGCATATTGAAAAACAACTGAAAAACTCATGGGTTTTAACATGGAACCCAAAACCATCATGGGGTTTCGGAAGCTTCCCCAAACCATAAAAATCCACTACCATAGATAGACCATTTCATACCAGCATCTTCTTTGAACTAAGGGGTTTTGTGAGGATCCCCAAACCACCAGAATAGGATTCCAAAACTAGGATATCCATGAGGTTTTGAAAGGGTCCCCAAACCTTTAGATCTACCAAATAAAGATATTACCAACAAAGTTCACTGGCATAAAGAGCCCCTTTAAGAAAGAAGATATCTTAGGGCTTTGAATAGTACCCCAAACCGCAAGATTGGGTTTTAGCATGGCTCCCAAAACCATAAAGAAGTTGAAAGTAGGGACAAACCACCCACCAATCCACTACACACCTGCAAAACTCCTCTCCACCTCCATAGGGAAGGATCTCACCTCAATAGGAACAAAAAGGGCAAGGACAACCAAATGATAGGTCCCAACCCAGTTCTCACTATAATATTTCATGTTCATGTATGAATTGAAATGTAGTGTATGACGATATTATTTATTTGTTTGTATTTAGTGCACCTTATAGTTTTGTTTCAATTCTACATGTCAATCTTTTGTAGTCTATGCTTGATTCAAATAAATGAATTTGCAGTCATATATATAAGGATTGTGGGATGATAATTAACAAACCAACATTCATGTCATGTGTATTACGATGCTTACATGATGTGTACTCCTCTTGATGGATAATGAAAGTATATCTTCACAAAAAAGAGAAGCAATTATTGAATCCATTTAATAGTTTAATGGGAGGGGTCTACATTGATTTGCACCAACGCAAACTTGTCCACTTGTTACTAGAAACAATAGCTAGAGATACAATTAAATGATTGATAAGGACAAATGTTTCTAATTTTATTAACTAAACATTATTATTTTTTCTTAATAATTCATTTTGTGCCTATCAAATTGTAAATATCTATATTTATTAACCAATAACATTTTTTAATAAAAAAAATCATTGCAACACTTTTCTAAATTATAAAATTTGTATTATTTATAATAATAGCTTTTGCTACTCTTTAAATAAACATTTTTTTTTTTTGTATTGTACTTGGAAACTATTTTATCTGAAAGACTTTTCGATGCCTATGGGTTTTTACAAAGAAAATGGACAAATTTTCCTAGCTTTTGCCAGATGTCGAGTTTTGTGGATCTTGTCGTTATGGTGCCTTTAAATAGCTAAAGACGTCCCAAATATTAATTTAGATTTTCTCGTCATATATTCTGTTACGCAGACGTTGAAGCGGTTGATGTAATGTTTGAAAAAAGGAAATTGTTTAGTATTTTCAATCGCCGAGGTCATTTTCAGAATTATGGACTGAAAAGAATGGCGATGTAGGGTTTATACATGTAAAATCTCCGTCAAGCTTGTTTCTGTTCATCTTAGATTAACTCGATATTCCATGGCAGATAGTAATTAGAATCTTAAACTAATGAATGAGAAGAAAATTAGTTTTGGCATATTTGATGCACACGACGAGAATTTTTTTCAATTTTACTTTTTCCTTGTAAAAGTTGCCGAAAGATTTTTCTTTTTGCTTCAGGAAGAATTCAATGATACGTAATCGGACGGAGTAGCATTACAGCTAATGCATTTGCAGCTGGTTTTGATCTAATTGGAGGACACATTCGGAAAAATATTTATTAGTTAGCTCAAGACTGTAAGTATGGGATAGATGAATTTCGACTCAGTGTTAAGAATTGTGATTATTCATTCCGCTTGTAGTTGGCAAGATTCCAGCTTTGTCCTTCAGATTACTTCAAATTGAGATTTTGCAGGTGATTTTCAATAATAATTTTGTTAATTTTGCCTGATCAGTGTTCGTCCTTGAATGTTAATTGTGTTATTTGGTGAATTTGCAGACTGAGATGTTTAATTAGTATAATTTCGAATATTTTTAAATTTATGCTTGGCTTGCAAGAAGCAAAGAGAATACCTCGTTTAAAAGGTATTGGATACTTTCTATTTATGCGCAACCCGATACGCCGGTGGTTTTGCTTTGTTGCTTTTGCACGGCAAAGGATACTTTGTCGGTTGCTTTCAAGGCTGATAAAAGATATTCGGCTCTTAATATTTGCTATACTGTATTGAAAGGCAGGTCTCTTTGAAAGTCTGATGCAGGAATTCTGTCTAAAGCTTTGGTCATGCTTCCATTTTGCACAGAAATGCCTAGGTTTCCGGCGCTCTCGGAGCTTTTAGAAGCAGCCAAAACGAAAAATTTGTTTTCCCCTCCTCACCAGCAGCGGAGAAAGCCATGGCAGCTTACATTTTTTAATGCGAAGAGTTCTGGTGCAGATTTTAGTCAGCCAGACAAGGGTTTGAACTTTCGGCTTTCTCAGCGGCTGAATAGTGGCAGAAATGGAAAATCTTTACAGCCTAATCCGATTTTGCAAAAGAGCATCAGTAATGCCAGTGGTGAAGACAATCTGGACGCAATGGTTCACGATTTCATCGAGAACGGCAGCACAGAGCAGGATTTGCACTGTCAAGATCTTGATAATGAAGAATTAAGCTCTGCCGAAAGCAGTCTAAAGGTACTATTTTTTTTCCGCTTAACTCACCATCTTTTCGTTAGGTTTTAACAGTTTTCACAGATGAATGTCTGATAGTTATGGAAATAATTTTGTAAGTTTTTCGCTTCCACATTTATGCTATTGAAAATAGGAGTTTGTATGCTTCTAGGATGGAAACGTTGATTGAAAAGCTTACAGATTTATTTTAAGAAGTATACAAAAGTCATCTACATTAATGATGGAAAAAACCATGCCTACAATTTTCAGAAAAATATAGAAATATTTACAAATTTATCTGCACGGTAGAAAGATCATGTATGCATCCTAAAGACACGAATCTGTCATAGTTTTAAAATATAAAAATATTTACAAAATTATTTCCAGAAATAGCACAAATTTATCTACACGGTGGAAAGATCATTTATGCAACTTTTAGAAGTTAAAAATTAAATTGTCTTTTAACTTTGACAAATTCTTCTCTTCGTACAATCTTGAGATTAGAATTTGGCAATCGGACAGCATATATAAAAGATCAAGACCATTTTTTCTTGTTCTGATTTACCTTTGATTTATGATCAAGGCTTAATTTGATTTCAAGATTACGATTCTTGATCACTATAACAAACAATTATTATGTTCTAGGATTTGATTTTCTCCAATAATTTTTCTTTCAGGCTCTGCTGTCGCAAAGCTCCGAAGAGCGAGATCTTTATCTTGCAACGGCGTCCATAATTTCCACGTTTAATGTCGCCACCATTGATCTACCTGGCCACGGGAGCGGATGCAACGGCACCTGCATACGGCGTCTTTTAATAAAGCATTTAAAGATGGCAGGATATAATGCTGCACTTTGCAAGGTAAAATGGCACAGCATAGGCAAAGTACCGGGCGGCTGTTATGAATTCATAGACGTCCTGCTTCCGTCAGATGACGTGAACAATCTCCAACCTCTGATTATAGACATAGATTTTCGTTCACAATTCACAATAGCAAGGCCTGTTTCTCAGTATGAGGCGATTTTGAGGCTCATTCCATTAATCTTTGTAGGCTCCTCCACAAAATTGGAGCAAATATTACAGTTTATGGCTGAAGCTGCAAAAAATTCACTAAAAGAGAGCTCTTTGATTGTTCCGCCATGGAGAAAGTTGGAATACATACGAGCCAAATGGTTTTCAGCTTACGGAAGAATTACTTGCTGTGATGAATTTTCAGTTTCAGTTCAAAAGGACAATTGTGAGTACTGCAGACAGCATTTGCAGCATCTCAAGAAATTATTGTGCATAGCTGAGGAATGGTAACGTTGGAGAATTATTTTCTCAGATTTCAAAATAGATAACAGGTTTCAATCCGGAAGCCCCTTTTTCAAACAGAAGCAGAATAAAATTGCATTTTTGTTTTGAACCTTGGCTTCGGCAAACAAGTTTTCAAATGGCTCTTCTTTGATTATATTCATTCCAACGCGTCTTGATTTGATCAAACGCGTATTGATGTGAAGGCAATAAATAAATTGAATATCTGTGTTCTATGAAAATTTTAATAAATGAACTTTTTCTTTTGTTTTTTGGTTTTCGAAGCCTTGAAAATATGAAATAGTGAATTGTAAAATCACTCAGAACTGTTCTACGTATATGAAATGATCAACGCAGGAAGAACATTAAACAGTTATTTTTTTAATTTTTTGTGTTAAAATCCAAGCTCTATTTAAAAGCTATTGTGGTTGTCAGTTATTATAATGTTGCAGTTTTCAAGGATAATTATATGATGAGATTAAATGTGTGAGGTGTGAGGGAAGGTTAAATATTTTAATATTATTAGTTTTATTAGGGAAAGGATTTATTAGTTGATCATGTAAGAACTATAATATTGTTGATTTAATATTAAATATTTTTAATAATAGTTATGATTTTAAAGATCTTAAAATTAATGATGAGTATTTTTCATAGAATGAAATGTATTTCTTAGATCTAAAAATCAATAAATCATTTAAAATTTGTGAGTTGAAAACTATTGCTCAATAAACCATTGCTCAACTTTTTAGGGAGCAATTTGTGGAGCCAGTGAACCATGAATATTGAGTTTTGCTACTTATTTTATTTCTAATAGCATTTTAAATAAAATTAGCAATAATATTTTTAAAGCTTTAAATTTAATGAGAAAATGCACTTAAGCAACCACATGGGGACATAGAAATAGTGCACAACTATTGGTCTAACATTTTTGTGACCCTAGATCCATAGGTTTAAGTAGGGGGCTTGCCCAATTAGCTACTTTAGAAAATTGGGAGTGATTTGATTTGAAATTTCCAAGTAGAATTTTGAGAAGTGCAAAGTTGGGGTGCTCAATTACCAAGTCCTCTCCCAAATAAGTAGGGACATTTTGAATTTTTAGTTTACCTCTTGACATTACAATTTTTGAATTCTCAAAATCAATTTTTGAATTAACATAATTCATCTTAAATTTTATATAATTTTTTGGGATTAAATTTTAGAAGAATTATAATAGGGTTGTGGAGTCAAAACATTATGAGTTTTTGAAAATTAGATGATTAATATTTTTCTAAAATTAATTTTATGGAATGTAATTTTATAACCTTAATATTAAAATATTCCTTCTAAGATAGTCAAATAGATAGAAGAATATAAATATATTAATAGATAGACACAAATAGAGACAAGATGGAAAGATTCCATTGTTAAAATATTTCTCTAAATATTAAATGCAACCCAAAATTAATAATTGTACTAAAATTTTGTCATAGAAATTTTTTTATGTCCAATCACAATTGTATAAAAATTCACATAAGGGGGCATACTACAACATGTCCTAATCTCGATTTCTCCATATTTTAAAACATCAAATAAATGAGTAAAATACCCTTTATGATTTCAAGTGTCCATCTCTTTGAAGCCATTTATGATTCTTCTTAACAAGATGAACCATAAAAGAAAGTATGAATTTGCTTTATGGTCATAATTTTTATCATGTCTTTAATCAAATATTAATCAATCAAATATAGGCCTTGAATTTTTTCCCATAATCATATTAGGCGTCCTTTTTATTTGTGAGAATTAAGCTAAGTTCTTCTTATTATATTAAAATAATATAAAAATTAAAATATAGCATAAATATTTATATAGTTATTATTATAGCACCCTAACGATCATTCTAACATTTTTCTATCATAAATGATTTTGGACAAATAATTTTCAGTATTTACAATTGAAAATAGTCAATTGCATTTCTAGGAAAAACTAGATACAATAATTAAAAGGCCAAAAGATAGTTGATAGATATTGTAGTTAAGCATAAGATGAGGAAACCTAGG
>MU227283.1:504957-519309 GCA_018584345.1 Thuja plicata
GATACAGATCCTCCCTCACCCATTTTCATATTAAACAAATGCTTCATAAGAAATACCTTATTTGAAGCTGAGGGTTTCTCGTATAACTTAGCCAATGTCTCCATCAGCTCTATGGTCGTTGTTGCCTTTGATATGTTGAATGTTACAGACGGTGCAAGGCACAATCGAATAGATCCCAGTGCCTTCCTATCCAAAACCTCCCAGTCCTCTGCTGACATAGTTCCTTATTTCTTGGTTTTTCCTTCTAATGGCTTCCACAGGTCCTTTTGATACAAATAATCTTCCATCTGCATTTTCCACAACTGAAAATTTTGGCCATTGAATTTTTCAATCTTGAATTTTGAATCCTCCATTGCTCCCACTCAAATCTGAAAGTCCTGTCAATCTACAGCAACAAACCTCGCTCTGATACCAATTTTTAGGGTTTGACAGAACCGGAACAATATAAGAATAAACAATTATATGCAGAAACAATAGAAGAAAGAAACTAAAAGCAGATAACACACAGATTTAACATGGTTCACCCAAAACCTGGGCTACGTCCACCTACACAGCCATCCAACCTTTCTTATTATCCAGCAAAAACATACACCACAACACAATGCATTATACATCTCAAACGCTTATAACATGCGTTTTAGGGAAACCTCTAAAATCAACCATTTTAGGGTTTTACAATGTCGGTCTTCTTTTTCCCGAATAAGCAAATCAACATGGGGCCACAATATCAACATCTACTACATGATCAGTCACCAAAATATCATCATTATGTTCATTTAAATTTTTTTAGTTGCGGTAGTTGGACGTTATTGTTCGCATACCTCATCGCACTTGGATAAATATTATAGGGGTTTTTCATTGTGTAATATTTCATTCTCACCTATTTCATTCCATTGAAATAGATTCTTGTATGTTGCTTCTCATTGCTTTGTGGAGTTTTATTTTTGGTCTATAGGTTTGGCTCCTGGGTGTATCAAAAATATCAATTTAAGGGTCATATTATGGTTAGTATTATACATAATGGGAAATATCATTTTTGTTACAATACACAATTCATTTAGTTAAGATTTGTCAATCTGAGTGTGTTTAAAGTTGTCTATGGTAAGTTTATTTTTTAATGGAGATGTCTTTATTATGTATGTGGTTGGCTTACTCTTGACCAAGATCCATCAAGGTCTATTGTTCAAACACTCTACCTATAGATTTGTCTACATATAACTCTAAATTCTACTTCCTACCAATTTTCCTATTGCAAAGTTAACTATGTAGTTGAGAAATAACATCCGCTTAATGTATAACATTTATTGGAATCTTCCTATCTACCATGCTTTCATAAATGAAATATACACTATTTCATACACTTTATGAAAATTAAATCTAATTCTAATTCTACAATAAATATTGTACTATTATTGTTGAAAGAGTTGAAACACAAAATTATAACTATGAGAACACTTAGCATAAAAATAAATAAGATTCCTTTTATATTCTCATTAGAGCTTTCATCTAGTCATCATTATCATTATCTATTACAAACATCTACTTGGTAAACCATTGAAAGAAATTAAATTAAATTAAACTATTGTACTGTAAGTATAATTTTATTTGATAGTAGATGAATTTGAACTTAAAAAGAGGAAACAATATTACCAATCTAATGTAAAGGATGCTACAATTATTAATCTATAAAGAAGAAACTGGAAATTATAATATACAAAGATATATAGCATGGGAAATAGTGAAACAACAGCTAGATCACCATCCTTCAAAAGAACAGGCACTACTCTACCTCTAAAGGGATATCAAACCAAATAAGATAAGCCAACTTCTTTCTTGCTTGTATTCAAATTGGCCCACAAAGGGGAGTACAAAAAATATATAATTACAAAATCAAAAAACTAAAGTGATTGATTGACTAACTTCTAAGTAAGAACTGATTTTTAAATATACCCTCATTCAAATTCAAATACAAATTGCACCAACTCAAGTAGGTGGGTGTACTTACATTATTGAGATAATTATAAGTAAATGTTCTAATGGATATATGTGATAATTAATAGGTATACTAAGTAGTTCTAGAAAAAAATCAATGAAATTAACTAAGTCATGGAGTAGGAACAAGAAATTTGGGAGTTTTGGAATGCTCTAGAACTCCACGTAGTAAGTGGTAATGCAAAAATAAACACCAAGTCATGGAATGGATTGTCTATTTAGCTTAAACATATCACACTTATATAGGAATAAAGATATCTCATAACTAATCATGATTTCATTCCATTAATAGTAATTTCAAACAACATAAAGAAAAAATTTATAAAGAAATATCATTTCCATTTTAATTCATATTTAGCAATACATAATACAAAAATATAAGCATTAGAGTCTTTATATATCACCAATGTATGATAATTATTAAAATATTATGTAATCTTTTATGCATAAAATATAGATGATGAAAGGTAATATTGAGGAATCATTACTAAATATCCATGATATTGTCTCTTATGGATCAACTTTAGTCATAGTTTAGCGTCATCATCAAGATACACATGTAGCTTTATTCAATTATCTAATAGATTTTCTTAAACTTCCATCATTTGTCTCTTTTATAGGATATTTCTTTTTCAATAGGTTTTATCCCCTTCCCCACTTTGTGATAGTGTTTTGCACTTGGGTACCTCATGCATCAATTTTATGGACCTGTTTCTTTGTACCTACCTAAGCTATTCTTAAGGGGGGATTTTGGTGTATATGAACCCTGCTTGGGAGTTCATATTAGTCATAAGCTATTTAGTTGCCATGCCTAGGTTATCTCTAAGATAAGTCTTTTCTTTTCCTATTCATAAAGCACCATTATTCTTACGTTTTTGTTCTATTAATGGATACTCCATTATTAGTCAATTATTCCCTATATGTACCTCTAATTGTGAGGTAATTTATTCATTTGATTAATCCTTTGACATTCCATTCTATATGGTATTGTGATTAGTATTTCATTTAGTATTCTTGAATCTCACAATTACAATTTTTCCCCAAAATATATGTTATGATTTCAAAGTGATTATTGTCATATGGTTAGTAATTCATTATAAAAAAAAATTGGTTCTCGCCAATTGTGGAATTTTAATGTGTGGTGTAATAAATAACACTCTTACTATTACACCTATACTTATGTATCTATTTTATTGTTCATTTCGTTAGCATTTGTGTAGGTCCATTTTACTCTTGCATCATTATTTTTCCCTCTTAATATTATTAGGGTCTTTTTCTAGTAGCTACCTTCTTGAATCAATTTTGCATTAACAATATGTTTCTATCATCTCTCACTATTTTTAAGTTCAATTTTTTGGAAATCGGTCCCTAATGCAGACATCTACACATAGACCTAGTATCCCATCATATTTTTTGGTTCAAAGGAATTCTAGAGTATTTTCTACTTGTTAACTTGATAGGTTAGGAAAAATGGCTATGAATGATTATGTAACCAATCATCCAACCCTTCTTTCCCTCCTCCTATATATTTTTAAACACATATTTTCGTTCCTCACAAACTTTATTAGAAACCTCTTGGGCTCAGACAACTCTCTCTTTCTCTCTCTTACATAGGGGCTTCACTTAGTGAACCTCGGTCATTTCAGGTGCATTTGTGGCATACTAAAGAATACCCATATTTTCAAAATGTATTTCCCAAAAATCATTTTTTTCACGCCTAACCCAATACCCCACACAACCCTTTCCTCTATAAACCCTCTTAATCCCCCCTCCCCCTGACCTAATATAAGAAATATGTTGCCCTATTTTTCCCATTTTAAACTCCCAACTATGAATCCATGTGGTAGGGTATTTCCCCATTAGTGAAGCCTCTATGTCTCTTTCTCACATACAACTCCCTACCATTTTCTATAGTGTTGTTGCAACAAATAGACAACTTTATTTGGCTTCCCCAATCCTTGTAAGTAATCTATTTATCTTGTGTCTTTAAGAATCTTTGGATTTATCACATCATTATTAGACATAATTGTCTATTTATCTATCAATTTTCTTTTTATTTCTATATCTAACTAGTTGTTGTGGAGGTGATAATACCAAAAAATAGACTTGATCGAGGAAAGTCTCCAAATACCCCCAAAATATTTCCTATTTTGTGTGTGTGTGTGTTAGTTACATAGCGCATTAAATTGGATCTTCATGTTTTCTATTCATCTTTATGTTTGTGTTATATATGAGAGAACAATGCTACACATAAATGTTTGCACAATGCACTCGTGTACTTGACCATTATTCTTAGATTTGAACCGAAGAATCTTTGTTACCTTTAATTTTCATTATTGTAGTTAAAATATTTATTTCAATTGACTATAACTAGATATTTTCACTAGTTTATTTTTATTTAGGCATCCGACTAATTGAAGATACTGAATGTATTTAGTGAAATTAACTATCAAAGAAATATAGTTTTCCTTTCAAAAAGTCATATTTCCTCCATTACATAATAGTATTGAGAAATATGATAGTATACTAAAATATAGATTCAAAATTTTAGCTAATTCCTCATTACAAACATGTAATCTTTTATTAAAAAATATTATGAATAAATGCATCATAAATAAAGTGGTTATTATTTAGCACCTATTGGAATAATAAAAAATTAAATATAGTTGTTTTTCAACCTTATAATATTATTATGTATGCCAAAATGAAATCTACAATTAATAGTTATTTTCCACTTACAAATGTTTGGTATTTCAAATGCATAAAAATACCAACTCTAACAACTTTTTTTAGATGTATGACATAAGATATTTATAATTATAATATTTTATGATAATTATTATTCTATAACTTAACATATTTGTGTCAAAAGTTTCTTGTAGAATACAAGAAGCCATTAATCAATATTTGTTAGATAATATAGAATTAATTAAACAACTCAACTTTGTAAAGATGAAAATTTACCAAATATTGCAATCATGATGGATTTCAAGACTATTCAATATCATTAGTAGGTACAATTTTATATAAGATGGCCTTTTTCTTTTGGTTTAAAATTTTATAAATATAATCAAAACCTAATTTTATTAAAATTTAATTTGAACTAGTTGATATAAAAGGTTCTTCTAGTTCTACTTGTTCAATATTTTTTTTTATACACATTTTTTTATTTTTTTTATTTGGTTCTTGAGTATAATATGTTCTTATTTGCATATTTTTTCTAGTTTCTAGTCTATATGATAATCTAAAACATATGGTTGCAACTTATAGATTTTATATTATAGTTAGAATATTTAGAGATAACCTTAGGTAATCTTAATTTCCGTATTAGGTTCAACATATATAACTACACTTCAATCTTAATTTCAACAAAAAGGTTCATAGTTAAGATTCTTTCAATTGAATTTTGTAAATTCCAATTGAAGTGATCATATGATGAATATTCCTTAAATGAAATTGATTGTTTAATAAATTATTGATATAAAATAATGCACATTAAGTGCTCCAAAATACCACTACATGATAATAATCATGCAAACAACCAAGATATAGTGAAAAAATAATTTGTTTTTTTTTTTCATTTAAGAGACACTTGTGTATACATAAAATAATATTATTACATAGAAAAATGAAATAATATTATTATATTAACAATGAATGTAAAGACATGGTGAATGTAATAAATTTAGATTTTGTTTGGATTACATATAAATAAATAAAATAATGTCAACTATATATATGAATGAATTAATGTGTGGCTATAAAAATGATCTCAACTTCACATATGATTGCTTTATTTGTTGATATACAAATTATTTTTTAAAAGAGGCTAAAGCCTAATTTGAAATTAGTATGGGTATGAAATTTTACCATAACAATAACATGTTAGGAGAGGTTGGGTAAATTCACCCCATACCTTAGTTAAAAACTCTATGACTTCAAGATCTTCTTTCAACCACATCATAATTATAATAAAGTATAGACCCAAGAACTTCAAGATTTTAGTGGTGTATGCTATAACTATACTAAGGTATAGAGAAATAAATGCAAATATTGAAATCATCAATACTACTCAACTCAAGATGTGATATGGAATGTACTTGTGGTAGTCTAAACTTGAATGGAAGGAAATGTCAATGTGTTCTTTTCAACACATTGCAAGATATAGATGATTTGAAAATGAAACAAGTGCTAGCAAGTATTTGCCTAATAATTAATTATAGTCATAATATTAAATATAATTTAATAAAAATCTAATAGTTAACTATAATGATAATATTAAATATAATTTAATAAAGTATAATAGATTTTATTAGAAGATAATAGTTTAATAATAATTGAGTTCTGAAACTATAAAATAATTTTAGTAAATTTACCAAGGATAATTATTTAATATAAAATTTGTATAATAGATAATAATATATTTTGATATATTGAATGAGGTGATAATAATTTAATTTGATTATTTTATATAATTAAAATGTATTTGATTTAAAATAAAATATGATATATATTATTAGTATTTACAATAATACTAATATTCAGGATACTATTCAGCAACTAGGTTTGTCTCAGGATCTAAAAGAGACTGAGTCAAAGCTCTTGGCCAAGACTCACAATATCATCTCCAAAAAGGAAGTGTATTGGAGACAAAGATCTAGATCTTTGTGGCTGAAGGCTGGAGATAAGAACACCAAGTTCTTCCATTTATCGGCTTCAAAACACCTAGCCTCCAACCGAATATCTAAGCTCAGGGTTGCTTCGGGAGTCGTTTGCAAGGATGAGGAGATTTCTCTGGCTATAGTTAATTTATTTTCCTCTCTTCTTTCCAAAGACCTCTTTCTTTCACTGGAGAATCAGGCTTTACTCCTTGACACTATTCCTTCTTTAGTGGATGATCCTACTAACAAGTTTTTGACTGCTATTCCTTCCTCTAAGGAAGTCAAGAAAGCTACCTTCTCTTTTGAGGGAGATAAATCTCTGGGTCCTGATGGTTTCACTGGTTTCTTCTTTCATAAATTTTGGCATATTGTTGAGAATGATATCTGTCACGTTGTTAAAGAATTTTTGGTTCTGGATCTTTTCTTAAGGAGATTAATGCAACTTTTATTGCTTTAATTCCTAAATCCCCTGGTGCAGATTCTGTTGACTCCTTTTGACCGATTAGCCTTTGCAACTTTGTGTACAAAATTTTCTCTAAAGTTCTTACCCTCAAGCTGCTGGCTATTCTTCCTAATA
The DNA here is from genome assembly GCA_018584345.1 of Thuja plicata. Taxonomy (NCBI): domain Eukaryota; kingdom Viridiplantae; phylum Streptophyta; class Pinopsida; order Cupressales; family Cupressaceae; genus Thuja; species Thuja plicata. The sequence goes on from MU227283.1 coordinate 512,188, forward strand.
TCATCTCCCCTCAGCAGAGTGACTTTGTTCCTAGAAGGTAGATCTTGGATTCCATCATGAAAGCTCATGAAGTTATTCACTCTACTCACATCTCCTCTAGCCAGGGATTCCTGCTAAAGCTTGATCTCTTGAAAGCTTATGACCGCGTGGACTGGGATTTTTAAATCAAAATTCTTAAATCCTTTGGTTTCAGTGATAGACTGTTGCATCTTGTTTTTCAACTTATCAGTACCATGACGGCTGCTGTAATTGTTAATGGCTCATCTCTGAGATTCTTTAAGCCTACTTGTGGGCTCCATCAAGAGGACCCTCTCTCCCCTATTCTGTTTTCTATCTTGGCGGAAGGTCTTGGGCATTTTTTTCAAAGTCTTGCCTCTAACGGTTCCATTCAGGGGCTTATCCCATCCTCTGCCTCGAGCCCTTGTTCTCATGAACAATTTGTCAATGATACGGTGATTATGGGATCTTCTACTATCCAGGAAGCCAAAAGGATAAAAAAAGATCTTATCATCTACTCTTCTACTACTAGTCAAACTGTTAACTGGAAAAAAAGATCTCTATTCTTTATTAATACTCCTGTGGAGAGGCAAAATAGGATTGCTCGTATCTTGGGGTGTGACATTGATTCTTTACATGCATCCTATCTTGGCCTTCCTTTGGGATTAAAACCACCAGACTCTTTTTGAGCAGGGTTGGTGGAAAGGTTTAACAGGAAACTTGTTGGCTAGAAGATGCTATTCTTAGCCAAGCAGGGAAACTCCAACTTTTGAAGGCCTCCCTGCAAAGCCTCCCAATTTATGCTATGAGTTTATTCAGGATCCCCAGAAAATTTGCTGAAGTTATTGAATATATTAAAAGAAAATTCCTATGGTCTGGAGTGGAAGATAAAAAGAGACTTTCCTTGGTGGCATGGGACAAGGTCTGCACCCCGAAGAAATGGGGAGGGCTGGGGATTAGGCCTCTTAAGGTGAATATTTTTCACATATTCGATTGACCCTATCGCCCATCATTTATTAATGTTGACCCAAAGCCCGGGCCCATCGCCCATCGGTTTATTTAATTTTTCCATTTCTTACACATTTTTGCCAATGGAATATAAATTTTGGTCCCCATAAATTTACAACATTCGCCTATAATTTCTAAGTGACCCCAAATCGACGGCCTATATTCACCTGGCATTTTACGGATGTGTGTCTCTAACCGAAATAATGTAGCCAACTTTATTAATCATGGGAAGGTATTGGACGACCCATAATCACCTCAGAAATAACAAAAGACGTGTTATTATTACGCGGGCTTGCCCAAATATTTGTATACCTAATACCTCGGGACTTCAAATTTTTTGATTAAGGATTAGTATAAAAACATTCTGATATCTCTATGATATCTCTATATTTGATCGTAGCAAAGTTTTAGAAGTTTTAGACTATTGAGTGGAACTGTATACTCAAAGTCAATACTACATTGGCGAGTCGCGACTGCATTGCTGCATTTTAATTTGAGGTAAAGGTAAGTGATACTTATTCTATGACTATGATTTGATTTCATTTACATTATTTTGGAATAGGTTTGCAGAAATGGGGTTTCTTTTCCCTTTCGGCCTGAAATACACCACACACCGTTGATCTGTGCTCATCCAACGATCTCTGGCACTGTCGCACTATCGTGGGTCCCATTAACTTTTGGCTTGTCATTTGATGTGACTAGGACACGTGTGAGTGTCACTTAATCATTTTAAATTACAACTTCAGGTTATTAGTTATTACATTTAATAAATTTTATTAAATTTTTAGTTTTACAGTGTAGTCGGATTTAGATTTTAATTCAATTATTTCTATGTTATAATCATACATCGATATGACACATTGGAAAATTAAAAATAGAAACTTGCTCTGGACTGATAAAGAAACTTAATCATTTTAAAAATTTAGATTCTCAGTCTTTAGATTTAAAAAATGGAAGTACTAATCCATCGCTTAAGCATATACTTAAATGTCTAATACACAGGTAAAGAAACTAATTAAAATATTGTAATCACAGAGAAGTCTAAGTCTTAAGAATCATTTTTTGTACCCATAAAAAGAAATTTGAAACGAACTTGGATTTTTTTTAAAAATTTTAAAAAAAAAAATTTACATTGTACAGTAAAAACAGAAACCTACTAGGCAACTTCTTATCGGTAGAAAAAAAAAGTGAAACATTGCATGTCCATTGTCAAAAAACTAGGGTAACGAGAATGGGTAAACTAGGGAATTAGGGATCTTCATCTTCCCTTTCGTCTGAGTAGAACTTTCCAAAGAGGATAATCTCTGAGAATTCGTCAAGCCATGTGTAGTCTGACTCGTCAAATTCATCAAGGTAAAATCATTTTCAGAGAAAATCCCTCCCAAGTCGTGCCCATTTCCTGTGTCGCGTTAGTTTCTCGTCATTGAGGTTCAACAGAAAGGGTTGTCTGGCCACATTACTGCCCGGCACCAACAGCTTGTGTATATCTCTTGGCCAAGGGATCCCCACCCCTAATTCTATAAAAATAGCAACATTGACATTGTCCTTTAGGAATTTCTCTTTAAAAACCTTCCTCAACAGAATCAGCATATCCACCTTCTATCCTCTGAGGTCGAGGAGAGATGAAAAAAAATAGGATGTAATATCTGTGTAGACATGGTATCTGTTGACATTCTCAAGGAACTCTCGACCCAATAACATCAACATAGTATAATTTATAAAAGACTCGCCACCAACCTCCCTACAAATGGAAGAGAGGATTTCTTCTGAGACATTTCCCAAAAAGGACCTCTGGTCATCTGGTGATGTGCGTCTCAAACGGATTGGTGTATCCATCTTTAGTTCTCGAAAGCCTAAAGACCTAAAAACCTAAACCTTAAAACCAGAGGCACAATTTCTACCACCGGTTTCTCTGACTCTTAATCTACCAAAATAAAAATGAAGAAGAAAGAAACTAGATTCTCATTAAATAGACCCGACCCCTTGATTGATAGTAGTGATCACAGATACTTAGCAATTAATAATTATTCTTTCTTTAATTGTATTTAATGCAATTTCCATAAATGCATTATGCGTATTATGTGTGTGAGAGATTTAAATTGACTATCCTTAATCTTTCATATCTAAATGTAAATATTTCCCATAAATTTTTTGATAAATGCATGTGTACTATTGACAGTTAAAGATGGCAGTTAAAGAATGTCACTGACAAGGCATTTATTTCTTTTCGAGTTACGAGTTACAAGTAGCAGTCATACTATCCACCATCCATGTCAACAAATAACTAGTAGTAATCAACGATCATGGTTATGGTGCACTTTTTAAGCTTGATACATGTCATCATTCTGGTGACTTCCTGCAGAAGTCTGTTTCCTTCCGAAATTCTGCCCAAAATTTAATTTCAGCCATTGATCTATGATGATCAAATGCTCTCAAATAATACATTTAAAAATATCTAATTAGGTTATGTGTCCAATGTGTGATCAGTTATATTTGCAACAAATAAAAGTGATATTTTATGGATGTTGCATTAATTACTATGTTACGTGTCATTATTCAGGTGACTTCTTGGAAAACTTTGTTTCCTTCACAAAATTGGGCCGAGATTAAACCTCAACATTAATCTAGGATAATCAAATGGTCTCAAATAAGATATTTAATATTAGTTGGTGTTGGCCCACATGACACATTGACGAGTCCCATCTTTTGAAAATTGCCAAATAAAATATTTATTTTTCCCATAATTAACGATAGATTAGCCAATTAAATAAATATATTTTAAAACAACACATAAAAATTGCCAGTACAAATATTTTTTTTACCTTCACAAGACAATAATTTGCCTCATATATTATATATTTTTGCCCCATTAATTTATAATTCGCTAGGATTTTATGGAATTTTCATTCGGGAGGGAAAAAATTGCCTACGCCTTTATATTATTTTCCTAATTTGGAAAAAAAAATTTCCATCATCAATAAAAAATTTCCCCTAAATTAATGTATGATTCGCCAGGATTTTACACTTTTTCCTAGGAGGGGGTTTCTTAAAGTTATCCCTGATCGCAGTTAAGGTCGAGGGCATCATGACATGGAACAGAGTTACTGATTTAACGGTTGAAGTTAAAGCTAAGTTGGCTTATGATCTGACTCATAGAAAATGAGAAGATTTGGAAAATCTAAAAAATCTCTCATGATTTTATGGAATTCATTATTTGATGGTTATAGGGTTACGGAAAGGTGTGTCTTTCCCAAGAAGGTTTTTTGTAAACATGCATTCATTTGCGGTTTTCAAAATTTGAGCTTGAAGTTTTATCATTGTCTCTATATCTATTCTGCCATTTCTATCTATCTTCAAGACATCATGGGTGGTGGGTTAAACAGAAAGGAGCCCAAAAACTGTAACAAATGGAAAACCCAAACTGACATTTGGGATAAACTTAAAAATGGAGGACTCACTAGCTATATGGAGCACCTTCATGACTCCAAAGATGCTGTCACAAATGCTTTTGTGGAAAGTTGAAAGGGCGAGATAGTGGTGATCAGAGGCATGGCTGTTAAAATTATTGAAGATTTGATAGTGGAGGTTGCAGGCTTAAAATTTTATAGAGATAAAAATATTTCTCAGAAATCCATTAAGAATTTCCCGAAGGAAAGAGATGAAGAAGACAGCCTAGTGAAGGACTCTGGTGGTTGCTATGATGTTAGTTCTATCAAATGTTTCTGGGCTAAAGTTCTCACGGTGATTATGGAGTATGTGTCTTTGGATGGAAGATACAAAAGGGCTCATTCTTATCACTTTGTGTTGTTGGTCCATTTCCATCATAAGGTGAGAATTTCCTTCCCCTACTATTTGCTGCAGTCTCTCCGCCATAACATTAATGAGCATAGGCAGAAGGATAGTAAGCCTATTCTTCATGAGGGCTCGATTATCTTGATTGTTGAACATGTTAAAAAGTGGCGGCCTCCAATCCTCTTATTATTTCCCCAAAAGATTCTGGTTCTACTAAGGCTGGTAAACGGCTTAGGTCTGGAGATGATAAGGGGGTTTCGACTATTAAAAAGTTGAATTTTGAGAAAAAATCAGGTATGGACATAGACTCTGATGCTGTGAGTGCTGAAGGCTATGATTCCCAGTCTGATGATGACAGTAAAAAGAGTCTTTGTCTGTCTCGGTGAGCGCCTCTATTGAGGAAGAGGTTAAAACTAAGGAAACCCCCAATGTTAAGGTAGCCCACACTCTCATAGATAAAAACAAATTGCCTGATGTTGCTGATGAGGATGTGGAAGATCAAAAAGTCCCCATTCTGGTTAATTATGCGAGTTCAGAAGAGCATGACATCCCTATCTTTCCGAAACTTGAGGTACTTATGGAAGTGCATCCTGAACTGAAAGATGCTAATACCCCATAACAGGACAATATTGATAAAGAAGCTATCCCTACCTCCTCTAAGAATATCCCTTTTTCTAGGTTGGTTGATATGCATGAGCGGAATGTCCAGCTTCTCCAGGAGCACATGGATGACAAGATCGAGCCCCCATTTGGGGTCCTTCAAACTGCTAAAGCTGTGTCATTGTGCTCATTTCGTTTGATGAAATGGGTTTTTAAAGAAATCAAAATTATTCATCTCAACTACAGAGCTTTGTCTGCTCGTATTGATCTTATTAACTCTAGGTTGACGGGGGTTGCTGGCAATCATAATGCAGAGGATGGGAAAAATTTGCAAGCTCTGCATGAGCATCTGGACACCTTGGAGAATACTGTGAAAAACACATGATGGACAATAATGTCTTCATGGGCACGACTATGGAGTGTTTTAACTCCATAAAAATGGAAATGGATTCTCCTATTGTTGTCGAAGACAAAGAGGATATTAAAGTTGAGGGTCTGGGAAAGCGCACGCGCTCTACCAGGAAGAAGATGATTCAAGATAGGATCTCGGAGCTGTCAGATTTCAATGTAGTCATCAAAAAGGTTGTTGAAGCAAAGAAGGTAGTAGAGGACACTCTGCTGCAGCTGGCTTGACTCTGGTGTTCCCCTATTTTTTTGGTGTTGTGTCTTTTAGCTTCTGGTTCCTAGAGCGGTTCGGTGGTTTCTGGTTTTTTTGTCCTGGATTTTTAGTCGTGTCTGGGTCTGCAGGCTGTCTCTCAGTCCTATTTCAGTTTAGTATGTTTTTCACTACTTATATCTATGCTTTTCTTGTAAGGGGTATCGGGTCCCCTTAAAACTTGTTTTTACCAGTAATAAAAAACATATATTTATGTTATTCCTTATTGCCTTCTCAACCATTGCAAACGCTCTGCAACTTTTTCGCTCTGAGCTTTCCCGCCCAAGCCATTTTCAAATTGAGGACCCCATGCCTGCCTCCCCGGGGGGAGATGCTGCCCTCTTGGCAGGCGCAAATGCTGGTCCGGATGGACCCCAGATCACGTGCAATGTGACAGAGTCAATGGTGGAATCCCAAAAGGAGTCGTCTTCTTCTGCTGAGTCCCCTAAACCGAACTGGAAGGGGGCCCTTGTTGGTGAGGCTCAGCAATCTCTGTAGGCCCTTTTGGTGGACTTTGTGCAGACAGAAGAAGGTGTAGAACTATCCCTCCCAGACTCTGTTGTCAATCGCACAATGGCTGATTTCCAGTTGGCTCTGGTGGGTAGATTTTTTGATTTTCGGCCTTCCATTGAGATGGTTCGAAAATGGATTTCTAATCAGTGGAAAATCAAGGGTTCAACCCTGGTATCAGCTATGCTGGGTGGACTCTTTCTGTTTAGATTCACCACTATGGAAGACATGACAAGTGTACTTTCTGGCTCATGGGTCTATGGTAAGCACTTCCTTGCTCTGGCGAAGTGGAAACCAGGCTTTAATCCGGCAACAGACCTTGCTAGGTCAGCCCCTGTTTGGGTCCGCCTCCCTGGCCTCCCACTTGAGTATTGGGATGAACAGGTGTTTCGATGGATTGGAGATTCATTCGGTGCTTTCATAACCACGAACCAGGTAACAAGATCTAAATCCAGGCTTGTGTTTGCTCATTTCTGTGTGAATGTCAATGTGAACAAAGTTCTGCCCAACTTTGTTATATTGAAATCCAAACTGGGTAGATGGACCCAAGCTCTGGTCTA
>MU227283.1:526267-577576 GCA_018584345.1 Thuja plicata
AGCTGGTGTTAACAGTAAAATCTTTCTACTCACTTTGACTGTGCCATTAACCTGCTGTTAATGTGCCTCCAGTCCCCTGTTATATGGGCCAGCACCCTCTTGCTGCTTTAATCTATCAAAAACATATATTTATTAAATTAAGAAGGGAAAAAATATTGTCAAGTTTGAAAGTAATTTGTTTAATAAAAACATAAACTAAAAAATATTAACTCAGAATTGGTATTTTGCATCCTATAAACCTGTCTTAAAAGTTATAATGGACATAGTGTTTCTTGAAAATCTGAAACCTATTAGCCAATCAGCTTCAAGAAAAGTTTTATCATTGAAAAACTCATTGTAATAGTATATAGCCTAATGGCAAATACTACTAAGAGCTTATATAACATCATGGAGAAAATGTGTTACCAATTGAAAAAATATATTTTCTTCCCAAAATAAAACATTAGGAAAGTGTGTTGGAAGATTTGGATAAAACCTTTGTTAATTTTAACTATAAACTGTGAATTTACTTTTAGCTAGAAACAAAGAAAGATACTAAATTCATTGATTCTATGATAGGAGGCCCACATTTACTTATGGAAGATTATATTGCTCAACATATTACAATTAAATATTATAATATGAACTCATCTAAAAAGAAAATATAAAAAAGAATTCAATCCCATAAAAAATTTATATACTAGACAATTCCTTTCAATATTTTAAAAAAAAAATACTAAAAAAAAAACTAAACTAAACTAAACTATCCAACTTTTTAATGGGTAAGTTGAAAAAAGATGTAGACCTCTATAATGGTGGTAATAATGTATGGGATTATTGACATTACTCTGAAGATCATGGTATAGACATAGACACCTAGTATTTATTTATTTATTTTTGGAGTGGAGACCACGCCAAGATAACTAGAAAAGGATATGAAGTATTCAATACATTACTTTGATAATCATGTACTCAGATACATTTTCAATAATACATTTCATCTATGTACTAATTATACTTAAATAATGCAATTCAATGATAAATCAATAATGAGATTGTTGGAATCTCATAACATCTACTGATAAACCAACGATGGAGGCAATGAGATCCAACATATAGTTAATTAAGAGCTAATGACATAATATTAAAAACTAATATCACACAAATTAAAAAGTGAAAACAATAGTATTAGAATTTAAAATTAGACAAAGTAAAAATTGTTTTATAGAAATCGAACTAGGACATTTTATGCACCAACAATATTCTATAGACCAATTCTTATAATCTCAATTATTTATATTATACATTGCGAACAACAAAAGACTTGTATACCACATAAGAAAGTGACAAGATTCTATCATGCCATACAAAGCACCAAAAGATATTATAATAAAAATATATAAATTTTAAAATGAATGACAATTAGAAATATAATTATTAATTTTAAATATAGATGACATTGTATTTTGAAGGAGACGTGTCAAATATTAATTTAATAGTGATAAAACAAGAGACAAGTAAAAACATAATTATTAATTTTAAACATAAATGACATTGTATTTTGAAGGAGACATGTCAAATTTTAATTTAATAGTAATAAAACAATCTAAAAATAAACTAAAATCGTTAAAGATAAAAACTAAGAACTAGATCTTAGGATGATTTGATAACTGTGACCCCTCAATTAATAAATTAAATTAAAAGCAATTTTCATTTAATAGCCATCTTAATTTAATAGTAAGAGAGCAATCTTGAAATAAAATATCAAACTAATTATACCTCGTAACACTCTCCAACAAGAAACATTCGCTATCAACTTTTGAAAAAACCTCATTCAGCAGCGTGAGGATATATTTTTCTTTCTGGACTATCTTCTTGTAAATGGATTTTAATTTTGTAGATATATTTTCTCTTACAGTCATCTATCATTAAATACAGAAACCTCGTTTGAAGAAAAATTATGTTCTAAGCAGCCCTGCTCTGGGAAAAAATTATGGCGGATGAGGGTAATAAGACTGTAAAACGAGTTTGTGTGACTGGAGCAGCGGGGTACATCGGATCATGGCTGGTGAAGAATCTTCTGGAAAGAGGTTACACAGTGAACGCCACTCTCAGAGATCCAGGTACTTTAAATTCTTACCCTAAAGCCTCTGCCTTTTTCAGATCTTAAATCATCACCAGTAAATAATGCGTTTTAAACATTTTATTGAGTGAAAATTTATGTTGAACGTTGAAATCGAGACTGTTATTTTAAAATTTTCAAATCCTAAATCGTTACCAGTAAATAATGCGTTTTAAAGATTTTATTTAGAGAGAATTTATGTTGAACGTTGAAATCGAGACTGTTATTTTTAAATTTTCAAATCCTAAATCGTCACCAGTAAATAATGCGTTTTAAAGATTTTATTTAGAGAAAATTTATGTTGAACGTTGAAATCGAAACTGTTATTTTAAAATTTTCAAATCCTAAATCGTCACCAGTAAATAATGCGTTTTAAAGATTTTATTTAGAGAAAAATTATGGTCAACGTCGAAATCGAGACTGTTATTTTAAAATTTTCAGATCCTAAATCGTCTCAAATAAAATGTTGAACGTTGAAATCGAGAATGTTATTTTGAAATTTTCAGATCCTAAATCGTCACCAGTAAATAATGCGTTTTGAAGATTTTATTTAAAGAAAATTTATGTTGAACGTTGAAATCAAGACCGATATTTTTAAAATTTCAGATCCCCTTACCAGTAAGTAATGTGTTTTGAAAAAAAAATGTTAAATATTCAAATGAGACTGTTATTTTTAAAATTTAGATCTGTCAGATCTTAAATCCTTACCGGTAAGTAATATCTCTTAAAGATTTTATTTTTAAAAATTTATATGAACGTTTAAATAGAGACTGTTATTTTTAAACTTAAAGACGATTTTTTACCGTTAAATTGCAGGAGACGAGAGAAAATCTGGACCTTTGTTAGATTTGGCAGGGGCACAGGACAGACTTAAGCTCTTCCAAGCTGATCTGCTCAAAGAGGGCAGCTTCGATTCCGCAGTGGAGTGTTGTGAAGGAGTTTTCCATGTAGCCGGTCCTATGGGACCTTATGCTTCACAGGTAAAGCAATGTATTTTGAAAATTACAGGTGAATTGTAAAAGTATGGTTAAGTTTTTTTAGTAGTTTTAAAAGCTGTCCTTGAGTTCCTATTTATTTTTTGGCTAAGTAAAATTGAGGAAGTATTCATCATTATTTTCAGTTATTATAATTATTTGCTCATTAGATCTTTTGATATTTAGATAGAAAAGTTTTTATTGTGTTACACATATAAGTTGATCACAACAATATGCAGGAAGATTTCATTGTGCCTGCTGTAAATGGCGTACTTAATGTAATGAAAGCGTGCACAAGAGCTAAATCTGTTAGAAGAGTGGTTTTCACTTCCTCTGTTTGTGCTACTTGTCCATTGAATGATAAGGGGGAATTAACTCATTCATGCATTGATGAATCATGTTGGAGCCCTCTGAATTTCCTTAAATCTCATGCACACGGTTTGTCTTGGTATATGACTGCAAAGACATTAGCAGAACAGGAAGCTCTTAATTATGGTGCCAAATACAATCTTGAGGTGATAACAGTGCAACCAGCTTATGTAATTGGTCCTTGGTTTACAAACACACATGATTTAACATCTTTCCAAGTAATATCTGCCCTGATTGGAGGTATGCATATATACATTCAAAGTAATTTCTACCCTAATTAGAGGTATACATATACATATTACAATTGCAGAACATGAGACAAGCCTCTATCCTTCTGATATGATTTGTTTCTGGCAGTAAATGATAGATACTATGGAGTACTGAAGTTTATGCAATTCGTATTGGGTTCCATACCAATAGTTCATATCGAGGATGCATCTAATGCCCACATTTTTTTGATGGAACATCCTAGTGCACAAGGCCGCCATGTTTGTTGTGTTAATTCTACAACTATCAATGCTCTTAAAGTCTTTCTTGCTAAAGAATTAAACACTTCATTGAAGTAAGTATAAATTTTCTATTAATTCTTAACTATATTATGGGTCTGTCATATATGTACATATGTACATGTCAATAACATTTTCTTTCATCTTTATTTTAGGTTTCATGAGGAGGATTCAATTAACAAATATATACCATTTTCTTCTAATAAATTATTGAATATGGGCTTCTCTTACAACCATACTTTGGAACAAGCTTTTAAAGGAGGCATAGAATGTGCGAAAAAGAATAAGATTTTGAATTAATATTTCAAAATTAGATCTTTGTTCAATTTAGATTTACTTTAACTACAAAATGCTATTTCATATAATTATCCTAATAGATCTATCATCTAATTTCATAAGGTTTGAATGTTGCAATTATAATAGTTTAATAAAATATTAATATATTTGTTGGGGCAACTCATGTTTGCCTTGATTTAAAATTCTTTGATTTTAGTTCATGTGAAATTTGTGTCCTATTAGGAAATATTATAGTTTGTTACTTATTTTTTTCATTCTTTAGTTTAGAAAATACAAGTTTGTTAAGTTTCAATAATATAGTGATTATCTCGAGCATTCATCTCATATACAATGGACTAGCTCGTACACATCATAAGTACACAAGATTACTATATTGCCATACATAGAATGTAGCTCTGACATACATCACAATAACAATAGTGATTGACTCATAAATGAATCACAACACAATAGTTATCAACTCTTGTAGGCATCACAACTTGAATATGTTAACTAGTTGATAATAAATGACCAACAAGCCCTTGTCTATAGTGCATCTTAGAGAAAAGGTATATTTGTGTATTGTGCTCTACACATGGGTCTCATTCCCATCCTTAGTCTTTTGCACTAGCGGATACTTGGGAAGAGGATTTGGTGCATCTCATACTACACCATGGTTCTATCCTCAACCCAACAAGGTGAAGTATACCATTTCACATCAAACTAAGCCCAAACTCATACCATGAGGCTGGTCCAATTATTACCTACCTATTCCTCATTAGAATTTATCTTCCCTGCAGTCCATTGGACAACTAAGCGATGAGGACATCCATCACAGGCATGAAATTGGCCCCCAAACTCACATGCTCCTGGCAGAATCAATCCAATTCCCTAGATCAATGTGGGTATCCCTCGCTTGCATGCAACTGGCGGTAACCATCCACTAGCTAGGGGTATGGCTAACAGTCTAGGTCGGCATAATACGCTTCTTGAATACTGACAATCTTGAGTGGATAAGCTTATCTTATGTGGGTCATAGAATTTATCATTCGGTAATCACCTCAAATAGAGTAGACTAGTCTACGTGCTAGAGGTATACTTACCTCTACCTATGCCCTCATAGGGTCCTAACTCCATTCATAGCCATAAAATTCAGCACATGTACTTGGCTTAGCATTATAACTAGAAGAGAGGATCCTAATTCAAAACAAGTAGATCATAATTGAATGATCTATAAGGTCATATACAAATTATTATAAGTCTACGATTAAATATCTCAAACACATAACAAATATATAGAACCAATGCATTAGGTCCTAAACTTGACACATAACTTTAAGTAGATGTTAACTATAAGGTATTCATACCAAATCATTTCCTTTATGTTTCTACTCAAGCACAATATGTATTCGATATTACTTATTAGGTTTCTTATCCCTATCATAATTATTATTACACATTTCAGTCTCAGTTGAAGCCTACTATAGAGGAAAGATTAATCAAAGAATAACCCAAAATCCCTTGTTTTATCCCCCTTAACCATCCTCTACGGACTTGAGATCACAAGGGTATCCTTCACCCAAGTGCCACCTACATTCCCACTTCCAAATGGGTCAAATTTACATGTAGTTCTCCTCACAAGTCTCTCAAAGGCCATATGCATAAGTTCCCATAAACCTAAGGTTTCATTAGTATTTCCCTTAATTCATAAGACTAATTTCACATCTTAACAAACCCATGTATAACACTTCCCCTTCAAGATTATTAAGGCCCTAGTTCAAACTCACCCTTTTATTACTCTTTAAAAACTAAATTGGACGTCCCAAGGTTTGTTTTATAAACATAGGGGCTAAGATTATTACTCAACATGACATTACCTCAGTTCCTTTCACACAATAGATTCAAGATGGATGTTATTATACTTGAGGGGTCGATAGATATCTTGCACTATTGTAGAATTTGTTGTCTAAATGCACAAATACCATTCTATGACTATATGGCATGCCTCATTATTACCTTAGGCCAAAAGGGTAAAATGAAAATAAAGGAATTGATTACACCTATATCCATTTTGGTAGAATTTATACATGGTCCATTATTACATGCATCTCGATATATTCCCAATATAGTGCTTCATAAATATTTTCAATAACACAAGTATATTAAATATCATAGTTCCTTCATCTTAGGTTTATCCTTAGCAATGATTCTTACACAATCATACCATCATCCAATATATCCCATGATAGTTTCCCTACCAATTTAATGTACTTAGGGTGTCTATAAACATCTTGTGATCCTAATATTGATATAATACAAGGCTAATGGGAAAGCCTCAACAAGGCTTTGAGTGGATTCCCACTTCAATATGGTTTAAAGGTATCGAGTGTCACAAAATATATGACATCATCCTAATAAAGATGTATTAATTCCTTTAGATCCTCAAAGACATTTTAATGTTCACAAATGTGTGTTAAGAATGATTAATATTTGGGTCACACTTGAAACAATTCGAAACTCTAGGATTGTGTTTTCATATTAGATATGCATTCCATAATGTTAATGGTAAAAATATTCTTAACATTCTACTTTCATCTTCATTATTGCATAACTCATTCCTCTTATAATAGCTTAAATTTTGGTCTGGATAATATTTAGTACCATTCGTCTATACGTATATGCTTCTTGTAATTGTGGATACCAATATGGTAGAATAGCCACCCTATTATAAGATTCTTTTATGTGATTATCAGATATATAGAGCTCATGTTTAAAACTCGTCCACTAAATTTAAAACTGGATTTATTACATACAATTTTATATAATATGCAATTGTCTTAATCTTAGAAATTGTTGTCTTCAAGATAAGTGCAGTATGCATATTATAGTGCATTATCCACCTATAAGGAGGCTAAATTAGTAATGATAAACTTGCTTTTAAATAGAATTAATTTGAACACTATACTCAATACAATACACTAGATTTGTTAAGGTGTCAAATGAAGATATACTCATGATAATATTAATATTAGTACTCTTTACTTTATGATTTCAATTACTAAATAGTACAAGTCAATATTCATTATAGCTAATGAGATCATATCCTATTAGACAAAGTTTAAGGAATAATAATTATATAGTTAACTTTCCATGAATCATTATTTTTATGTTAGACAATCGTTAATGGTTAATCATGCCTGGTTAAAATTTCTATATTGCCACTATTTATCCTGAGGTAATTAAAGAAGGCCCCGTTATACCGCTTATCTTTCATACTATGAGAAAGAATAAGAGGATCATTACAAGAAAGAATAAGAGGGTCTACACAATCACATATTGGACGAATCATTCTCACTAATTTGGTTAGACTTATTGATTTTAAACTAATTTAATTTTTGAACTCATAGTACTATAATTTCAACTTCAAAGTTTAATGGAATAATAAATATGCTCTTTGACATCATTAAAATATTCAAATAAAATATCTTCATACAAATAGAGGAAATGCCTTATTGATTCAAAATAACTTTATAGAATCTTGAGAAGCCAACCTACTTGAAATCTACCAAATTTGTTGAAAAGGATTTATAACTTACCTTTTATTCTCCACACTCAGCACAATGTTTTCTGCTTACACCAATCCAACAACATCTAGTAAAAATAAAATTTCCAAGCCATACTTGGCTGCTACTACTGTCTCAAGTGTTAGTTTGGTAGCTTGGACATTTGTTCTTCCATTTGCTAATAATTATTTATTTGACTCTTTGTAGAAACTTCTAAGTTTGTAGAAACTTCTAGTTTGTAGAAACTTCTAGTCTGTAGAAATTTCTAGTCGGTAGAAACTTCTAGTTTGTAGAAACTTCTAGAAGTTGGATACTTCCAGAATCTGGAAACTTCCATAAATTGGAAACTTCCAGAAGCCAGAAACTTCCAAAATCAGAAACTTCCAGAAGCCAAAAACTTCCAGAAGTCGGAAACTTCCAGAAAGTTATTGATGAAGTCAAGATAATCTTAGCCATTAAGATTGGATCTTGGAGGGATTATAAAAGGGGGTCAAGTGGAATTTGGAGAAGAACAAGTTGAAGAAGAAACTTGCAGTGTTAGAAAGTAGTCTTGCAGTGTTAGCAAGGGCGCAGTGATAGCGTTTGAGAGATAGAAGTGGAGGAATATCAGCAGGAGGAGTTAGGAGATTGTCTGAGTTCTGCCAGTGAGAGGCAAGGAATTTTGTATCTCTTAATTTTCTAAAGTTTAATATATTTCTCATCTGCAGTACTAGTTTTCCCTTTGGGGTTTTTCTAGGGATAATTTTTCCAAAATATTATGTTATTGTGTTGCATATTTCTTTCCGTATTTTTTGGTGAAGTTGCACTTGTGTTATTTCTTGTTATTTGTTAATCAAATAATCTTTATAAGAATAGTAAATTAATAATCAGTGACTGCAATAGATTTTTCACATGGTATCAGATCAGTGTTGAGGATAGAAAAGGTTTACCCTAAGCAGAGGAAACAAATTTGAGTTTGAACTCTTTCGAGTTATTGTTTCTTTTATTTCTTTGAGATGGCCTCAGCAGGTTTGAGAGATCAAGATAGATTGGATGGTGCCTCAAATTTTGGTGTTTGGAAAGCCAGAATTTCTTTATTGCTGGAAGAGAATGGTATCAAGGAATATGTTATCAGTACTGTAGTTGTACCTATAGATCTATTACAACTTGCAGCATACAAGAAGGATGATGCCAAGGTGAGGAGGATAATCCTTGATGGTGTCAAGGACCATATTGTTCCACATATCCCAAAGTTAGATACAGCGAAGAAGATGTGGGACACCATTCTAAATCTGTACCAGAATGCTACCACTAATTAGAAGCTGATTCTCAGAGAAAAGTTGAGGAATACCCGGATGAACAAGGGAGAAGATGTTACAAGTTACCTCACCAGACTTAGACTTGTCAAGGACGAGTTAGCAGTTGTTGGAGATAAGCCAGATGAAGATGAGCTCTAGTAAGAATAGCCCTAAATGGGTTTACTAAGTAGTGGGATGTCTTTGTTCAAGTTTTTAATGGACGAGACACCTTACCTAGCTGGGATCGACTATCCAGTGATTTCACTCAAGAGGAGCTTAGACTAAGTCTTGTCAATGGAGCCAACAACAAGAGTCAGAAAAGTGAGGTGGAATAAGAAAATGTTTCCCTAGCGGGAAAGGGGAAAGCAAAGAAGGGATCTAGCAAAGGATAAAATTCACAAATTGAAAAGAAGAAGAAGGACCTATCTAAGGTAAAGTGCTTTGGTTGTCACCAGTTTGGCCACTATGTCAGCAATTTCCCACAAAGAAAGAAAGATAAGAAGGGCAAGAACCAGGTGATGGCTTCAGCAAATGCAGAGGATCTCTCTAGTAGATTGGATGATGAGTTTTCACTCATAGCTTGTATGATTAGCTCAACCTCACAAAGTGTCTATTATATAGACAGTGGAGCATCATTTCATATGACAGGAGTTAGAGAATAATTCTCTAGCTACAAGGAGGAGAACACCAGTATCTAGATTTCTATGGGAAACTTGTCCAAGCTCAACTTAGTTGGGAAAGGGACTGTTCAGTTTCAGAGGGAGAATGAAAAGGTAATTCCTCTTCATGATGTGTTGCATGTGTCAAGCTTAGGTATGAATTTGGTTTCTATATCTTTCCTTTAGGATAAAGGGTATAATGTTCTCTTTAGAGGGATGCATGTTTTGATTAAGCATAAAGATTGGAAATCGCCCGTATCTATTGGAGTTAGGAGTGGTCGCCTTTATAGGTTGCAGTTTGATACTCTTAAGGCACTCATGATTAGCAATAACCCTAGAGATATTAGAGAGCTATGACATAGGAGGATGGGCCATGTTCATCATGGAGCACTTAGATTGCTTCGTGAGACAGTGATAGGTGTTCCAGAGGTGAGCACAGAGCATGACGATGTATGTAAGGGATATGTGTTGGGAAAGTTTGCGAAAGCATATTTTCCAAGGAGTGACACCAGATCTATGGGTGTTCTTGATCTAGTACATTTAGATGTATGTGGACCAATGTCGACAAAGTCTCTCAGAGGAGATGAGTATTATGTTACCTTTATTGATGATTTCTCCAGGAAGACCTGGATATACTTCTTGAAGACCAAGGATGAGGTTTTTAGTCGCTTCCAAGAGTTCAGGGCTCTTGTGGAGAACTCAACAAGAAGGAAGATAAAGGTTCTTCATTCAGACAATGGAGGCGAGTACAAAGGAAATGACTTCCAGTATTTCTATACCAGATAAGGAATAAAGAGAGAGTGGATTGTTCCTTACAATCCACAATAGAATGGAGTTGTTGAGAGGAAGAACCATTCTATATTAGAGGCAACAAGGGCTATGCTACATGACCAGGACAGGCCCCGCTACTTATGGGCAGAAGCGTGTAGTATAGTAGTCTACATTCATAATAGGGTTCCACACAAGGTACTAGGGAAAATGACACTAGAGGAGGCTTTCACGAGGAAGAAGCTAGACGTTGGTCACTTGAGGATATTTGGAAGTTTAGCATATTGTCTTATTCTTGGAGACACATGTGCCAAGTTAGATCAGACTGCAGAGAAGGGGTACTTTGTTGGGTATAGTGAAACTTCAAAGGCATATAGGATGTTCATTCTAGGGACTACAAGAATTATTGTCAGACATGATGTCAAGTTCATGGAGGACAAGGCGTTTAGAAGGTCCAGAGATTTTCCAGCAGATGATCAGAGAGAGAAGCCAATGAAAGCTCCAAGTCCAAGTCAAGGACAAAAAAGCTCAAGTATAGTTACTAGTACAAGCATAGACTCAGGTGGTGAAGATTCACAAAGTATGGAGCAACTGGTGCAGCAGGATATCCATCAAGATGATATAGAGGTTGATATTTCATTCTCTATAGTTGGCTGCAGGAAAAATGAGGTTCAAGACACACAAAGGGATACTTAGGAGTATGTGGGAGCTCCTAAGAAGAGTACAAGATAGAGGAGACAACTAGCCAATTTCAATGACTATGTGGCATTAGTCATCCAGTTGGTAGATAGTGAACCTTCCAGCTATTAGGAAGCTGCAAAGCGTCAGGTATGGAAAAATTCTATGGTTGAGGAATATAACTCAATAATGCAGAATGATGTATGGGAGGTAGTGCCTAGACCAACTGATAGAGAAGTAGTTGGATTGCACTGGATCTTCAAGATAAAGCATGGTTCTTATGGTAGCATTGAGAAATATAAGGTGAGGTTTGTGGCCAAGGGGTTCTCTCAGAAGGAGGGAATAGACTATGAGGAGAGATTTGCTCCAGTGGCCAAGTATACTTCTATACGAGTTGTGATCTCATTTGCAGCATAGATGGGATGGCAAATCCATCAAATGGATGTCAAGACAACATTCCTTAATGGCGAGCTGAAGGAGGAGGTATACATAGAACAACCATAAGGCTTTGTAGCACATAGCAAAGAGACCCACGTGTGCAGATTGAAGAGAGATTTGTATGGACTCAAGCAGTCTCTCAGAGCATGGTATGAGTGCATTGATAATTACTTGGAGGAAATGGGCTTTGTGAAGAGTGAGGCAGACGCTAACCTCTACTACTTGATGGTTGGGGCCGAGATACTCATTCTTGTTCTATATGTAGATGACTTATTTCTAACAGGTTCTCTAGGGCTCATAGAGGAATGCAAGATGGATCTTGCAATAGAGTTTGAGATGAAGGAGTTGGGACTTATGCACTACTTTCTAGGCATGGAGGTATGGCAGACAGATGGAGAGATTTTCCTTGGACAAGGGAAATATTGCATTGAAATCTTGAAGAAGTTCAAGATGGAAGATTTCAAAGCCATGTCTACACCCATGATTACGAATTGGAAGAAGGTTGACACATCTAGAGAGAAGGATGTAGATCCCACCTTATACAGGCAGTTGATTGGTTCTCTCATGTATTTGGTAAACATTAGGCTAGATATAGCCTTTGCAGTTAACTCTCTTAATTAGTTCACAGTTGAGCCAAAGAGAGTGCATTGTATAGCAGCAAAGCATGTGTTGTGTTATTTGTAAGGTACAACAGATTATGGGATTAGATATGTTCGAGGTGAAGGTATCAAGTTGATAGGCTATACTGATGCAGATTGGGCAGGCAGTATAATGGACAAGAGAAGCATTGTAGGGTGTTGTTTTAGTTTGGGATCGGGAGTTGTCTCTTGGTTCAGTAGGAAGCAGAAGTCTGTGGCTTTGAGTTCTGCAGAGTTAGAATATATTGCAGCCAGCATGGTGACTTGTGAAGCTATATGGCTTCGGAAGTTGCTAGTACCCTTGTTTGGTCAGAAGGCTGAGACTACGGTGATACACTGTGACAATTAGAGTTGCATCAAGTTGACTAAGAATCCAGTTTTTCATGATAGGTCAAAACATATTGACATCAGGTATCACTTCATAAGGGATTGTGTTCAGCAGGGGATTGTTCAGCTACAATTTATACCTATAGTTCAACAGGTAGCAGACATTCTGACAAAGGCACTAGGGAAGGCAAAATTCATCTTCTTCATAGATAAGTTGGGTGTTGCACAAAACAACTTCCTCACTAAGAGGGAGTGTTAGTTTGGTAGCTTGGATAGTTTTTCTTCCATTTGCTAATAATTATTTATTTGACTCTTTGTAGAAACTTCTAAGCTTGTAGAAACTTCTAAGTTTGTAGAAACTTCTATTTTGTAGAAACTTTAGTCTGTAGAAATTTCTAATTTGTATAAATTTCTAGTTTGTAGAAACTTCTATTTTTTAGAAACTTCTAGAAGTTGGATACTTCTAGAATTCGGAAACTTACAGAAATCAAAAACTTCCTGAAGCCAGAAACTTCCAAAATCGAAAACTTCCAGAAGCCGAAAATGTCCAGAAGTCAGAAACTTCCAAAATCAGAAACTTCCAGAAAGTTATTGATGAAGTCAAGATAATCTTAGCCATTAAGATTAGATCTTGGAGGGATTATAAAAGGGGGTCAAGGGGCATTTGGAGAAGAACAAGTTGAAGAAGAAATTTGCAGTGTTAGCAAGGGTGCAGTGATAGCGTTTAGAGATAGCAGTGGAGGAATATCAGTAGGAGGAGTTAGGAGATTGTCTGAGTTTTGCCAGTGAGAGGCAAGGAATTTTGTATCTCTTAATTTGTTGAAGTTTAATATATTTCTCATATGCAGTACTGGTTTTCCCTTCAGGGTTTTTCTAGGGATAATTTGTCCAAAAATATTGTGTTATTGTGTTGCATATTTCTTTTCGTATTTTTTGGTGAAGTTGCAGATGTGTTATTTCTCTTTATTTTTTAATAAAATAATTTTTATAAGAATAGGAGATTAATAATCAGTGATTACAATAGATTTTCACATCAAGTAATGCAATGATTGTGTATCTACAAAATATGGATTTGATGAAAAGGGCTTAAAAACTGTTAGACATTTATAGTTAGCAGGTGTGAGGTCTAAACTCTCAACCTTTAGCTAGCATCCTCCCTGCTTGTGGCAAAATGGAAGCTTTTGAAAGAGGGTATGGGCATGAATCATAGCATAACAACGTAAAGTTTTTTTAGACATAATAGTTAAAAATGCTATGGTAATGTTTGACAACCCCCATGGATGTGATAAAATGGGAGCTCTGAATCTACATATGAACACCCATTCAAGCATAATGGAGGTGCGACTGTCCAGGCAAGGCATGTGATTAGTTTGACAGGATGCCTAGAAGAAATATTGCCTCATGGAACACATCAATTGAAGGATATGAACAAAATAGATTTTCTATGAAGGCTTACTAACTTCCAATCAAAGGTGATTGTTAGGTAAAAGCTTCGCTAAAAGCATCCCAACTTGGGGTAAATGGAATCTTGTAACAAGATATGGACATCTCCCTTTCTTTTCCAAGTCATTTTTCCGTCAAAACCATACTCACAACTTTCAAGAATCACTAATTTCAAGACACCCTGCAATAATAAGGGATCCCATACCTATTAAAATCACAAGTCCTCTTCATCAAGCTTGCACCTTCTCTTCTTCTTAATGAGGGATGTCCCACTTAGCTACTCAATTTGTGCACTCTTTTGTCACCGACAACTTGGTGTTTCCCCCATACTCCATTAGCATGAACATTTTCTCCATTTTGTACTTGTTTGACCACATGATGTCTAGCGTTGAAGGTATTGAAGGCATGGATGTGACACTCATGTTCCCTTTAATCTAAAATGTAATCAAATTTTGAGTTCCTATTCCCTAGAAATCTAGGCACAAATGTAAGACACGGGCTATGGGGAAAATGGCTAAACAACCAACTAAAATGAAGATTTATAAAGAGAACAATGAAAAACAAAACTAAGTATACCCTTGGTAAGAAATATGTTTTAGTTTGTTGTTTAGATGTTCCCCTATGGGGAGGCAAAATGCACCCCCTTTCCCTCGTGCTCGTCCAATCTAATCTATACTGCCTTTTGTCCCTGACAGTCCCCATGCAATCAAATTTGTCTCAACTCTCATGGATGGATATGAGAATGGGAATGCCAACGGACTCAGAGGTGGGGTCAGAAACAGTGTTATGGTGGGATCAATTGTTACATGATTTTCATATAGTCTAAAAGTATTAGATGAGCAATTTTTTTTAATTATATATGAAAGCATTACAAATATTTTAAAGAGGATGATTTTTGTATTTTTTTTTATTTTTTGTTTTGTTGAGTAAATGAAATATAAAATATAGATATAGTATTTATTTATTTATTTTGGGAACAAAGAATTTTATGCATAACATACAAATTTAATAATTGATAATTAATATTTTACATTTTTTAAATTATTTTATTTTAAAATGGTTTTTTACAAAGATAATTTGTAATATTATTTAATTTATTGAGATAATTTATTATGAGTTTAATTATTTACTAGGACAATTTATTATGACATGTTAAATGTCAAAAATAAATTTAAAATTGAAATTCAATGAAAGGCTAAAATTGATTAAAGTTCAATTTTGAATTTATTTTTGGTATTTAACATGCCATGCATTGTGTAAAAATTTAATGATTTGTATAAAAATCAAGTATTATTTATTTAGATATATTATGTTGTGTAGAGTGAAAGCTTATTCAATGAAGTGGAAAATGAATGATTGGACAATTATATTTACAACCTTAAAAAATTAAAGAATCAAACTTTGTATGCATAGGTATTGGATAACTAGGCATATATATTTAAGCTTTAGGTGTTTGTCATTTTCATGCTTGACACATCCAACTAAGCAAGAAAGCAAAAAATATAGAAAAATGAAAAAATTACTGGCATACAAAAAAATTGATGTCTAGAATTTTTTTATTTTTCTCATGGTCCTTCCCAGTATTGCATTTCTAAGTGAGACGTGTCGGTGGTTAAACAACTCTTGTGGGTTGTTTATAGGTTTTACTCTTGAAAACTCCTTCAGGTGGCAACATGTACACCGATAAGGAGCAAGAAATCCTGGTACATTTGGATATCCAGCATCGACTAAGTAACATTTTCCTACACAAAAAAGTATATTGTTAAACCGTGAAATATTTATCATTTTCTTCACTAACACACAGTGTGAAATGACATACCAGGGGGAACTACAAGTGGATCTTCTCTATTGAGAGCTAAAGTTGGAACATGACTATCTGTAGCAGACCCTTCCCAACCAAAAAGAATGTATTGAAACTTATAATCAAACGAATTGACAACCATTATATTTTGCGACAAGTTCCCTTTTCCATCATGATATTTACTGTGTAAGTTGACATCGACTATGAGTGGTATATGGGTTCCATCAAATGCTCCAACACAATCCTGTAGAGAGAAAAACTATAGTCAAGGAACATGAAGTAATAGGAATAACACTCAAGCAAAGAAATTTGTAGCGCTAGGGGATTTACCTTGAAGTACAGAAAAAAATAGTCCTTCCAACTAATTTTAGGAGTGTTTGGACCAGTTGGTATATAATAATGTGCATGGAGTGCTAAGAAAATGTCAAGACCTTGTGGAAATGTTGACTTACTGTCTCTCTGGAGTGGCCAAAGTTATGGGAAATCTTATGATTCCTCATATTGTGGCCAAGGGTGTGGAGGAACATCACTAGGTGTGCTTCTAACTTTATGGTTATCGTATCTATAATGCTTCCTTTTTGCCTTAAAATATTGGCTAGCTGAAAGAAGGCTCCTGTACTCATGCAAATTTGGTCGTGATAATCCACCTCATTCAAATGAATAATGTGTTTATTAAAGCTAGTTCCATCACCTCTTTCCTTACGCACCTTCTTGTGCAAACACTACTTTGGCTACTCCTGCAAGGATAGCAAGAACAACTGCAAGAATACGAGCAGTTATGGTCTTCCTAGGTATGTGTCCTTGAATGTTTATATTATTGGGAAGCTCCATTAATGATCTGAAACGTGCACAGTGACAAAGGTTTGAGATACAAAATTTTCACTCATAGGCAATAAGAGTTCAAGAAAAGAAAAGAAATGCAACAACATGATTTTGTTCTATGTACTATGTCTATTGCATGTACTTATTGATACTTTTGTTTGTATATGTATTCCTAGATGGTTATTGTCTATAGCTATTGAATTTTTTAGCATTGTTGCATTAGGAAATCAGTCAAAGTGATATTGGTCAATAGTGATTTGGGCATACCGTGTGATCATAAATGGAGCAGATATAGTTTTAATAACATACTATTCCAGCTACTACAATTTATCTAAATTGCTCCCAGTAACTACTTAGTGCTTGGCATCATATAAACATGTGTTCATGAACAAGATCATAAGCAAACCATTATCAATAGATACTTATGAAGGAGATCATAACCCAACCATATATATACTTGTACTAATTTACATCTGATATGTCTTCTATGATCAAATAAGCACATAAATAACAAGACTACATATTGGTGATCATAATCATCATGATTAATAATAAATTTTAATTATATACATATATATGTGCATATATATGGTACTTATATATGCACATATACATATATAGATATTTAATAATTTCTTATTAATCACGTTGATTTCTATGTAATCATATTATGTATGTACCATTCCATGATGGAGAGATCAATCCATTTGACTGATAAAATCATTATAATCATGAGAAGATTGTTAAATTTGTCTCCACGCGAACCCGAAATGGTTTCAAAATGGGGATTGAAAAAATGGCAATATGGAGATGAAATTCCAATTGCACCTTTTCAAGTTGAAGATGTATATGCTCATTTTGGATAAATTATCGCAGTGGTGGCCAACCATTACAAACAACTCATTTACATGAATTCTTGTTAATGTTTATAGCTTTAGTTGTATGATCACATAAGCATATATACATAACAAGACTACATATTGCTGATCTTAGACAACATGATTAATAATAAGGAAATTAAATACATATATATGTTGAGTATAGATTTTGACACCATAAATTATTGTAGTGCTGGGAAGCCATTACAAACAACTCATATACAAAATCGTGTTAATGTTTATAGCTTAAGCTGTACGATCAAATAAGCATATACATAACAAGACTACATTTTTCTTGGCATCATATATACATGTATTCATGAACAAGATCATAAGCCAACCATTAACAATAGATACTTATGAAAGAGATCATAACCCTGTCATATGTATACTCACTGCTTTACATTTGATATGTCTGCTATGATCAAATAAGGACATAAACAACAAGACTACATATTGGTGATCATAATCATCATGATTAATAATAGCTTAATTATATACATATATATGTGCATATGTATGGTACTTATATATGCACATATACATATATATAGCTATGTAATAATTTTTTATTAATCATGTTGATTTCTATGTAAAACATTATATCTTGAGAAGATTGAGTTTAGATAATGATTGGTTTATATGTAGTTTACACTTAGCAAGGAGACATCATCACATCTATATATACAAAGCATGTATACTGGAGGATTTGTTGCAACCCATTCATAAGTTGTATTACCTATCATTGCAACCAACTCATAATTTGTATTAGGTTTATTATAGTTGTGTCTTTTAAACCTTAATTTATGATTGCCTTTCACAAATCTTCATTTTAGATTGATTTATAGCCGTAACTAGAAAACTACTTATTTTAAGATTGTGTTTCATTTTTCCTCAATCATCGATCCATTTGGCGAGTTACAATCTGAGATTGTGTTATAGTTTTGTATTTTAATCCTTAATTTAGTATTACCTTTCATGAGTTTTTGTTTTAGACTGATTTATAGTCGTAGCTAGAAAACTGCTTATTTTAAGATTTTCATTCTTCCTCCATGAAAATGTTAGATGTGGCTTACGATTAGGTAACATGATCCGAGTTGCATGAGTGCATGTGTAGTATCGAGTGGGGTGAGGTTAATGTTCAAAGAAGTGATAAGTGTAATATTAGTAGTGGAAATGGCTCATAGAGTTGAGCTAGAGATGAGGGAGACTATTGAGTTGGATTCCAAAGGATTTCAAACATGTGTAATAATGTAAATGGGTGCAAAAAAAAAAGAGGATTTGAGAAAGGTTATTATTCAAAACGGTATCATTATCAAGTTTGACTTCTTAAGATTAGCATCATGCTAGTTATCATGTTCTAAATTAGTAATCTTGGTGATTCCACCAAGATCAGATCAGCGTTGTAACATTCAAAAAGAAGTGGATCCATTTGATTTGGATTTCAATTGCTTCTGCTTGGATGCATTTAATTATTAGAGACTTTTTGAATTCTACAGTAAAATATTCTGGCTAGTTCTTTGAGGGAAATATGTATGAAAGATAATAAAAACTGAACTAAAGCAAAATTAGAACTAAAAGACTAAAAATAACCTGGAACCAAAGGAAGGGTAAGAATCACATCAGTTTCATAGACTGTATATACACTAAGATTACCTCTCTAATATATCAATCTCTAAATGGCGAAAATATAGAAGACCTCTTTTAGTGGACAATCTTAAACAAAAATACATATGAGATATAAGAATGACAAGATGTAGGATAATGAGGATGAAGATAAAGACAAAGGATAAAGTATGTAAGGTGGATAGTTAAGACAATGACTATAAGAAGGATGATTAGGATGAAAATTAAGACAAGGGCTATCAGTAAGACAATCTTAATATCAATAAAGTAACAACAATATGTAAGATAACAATGAATATATTGTTACAAAGTAGCAATACAATCATACCTATAAAACTAAAGGTGGTAAGTGCAAAGCAATTGGTACCTACGTCATTTTTTAAGATAACCTTCAACTTGCCTTAAGAACTCAAGAAGATATGTTTGAAATTTAAGTCAAGTTGTATGATAGAAGCCCTCGTAGACCATGGTAGGGAGCTACTAAGCCTTGCTACACATTGGTGATGGATATCCTATACTTGAATCTTCAAAGCCAAAATAGCTTGAAAACTTTCAAAATAAGAATGAACCACCTAATTTTAAGAAACTGTATTTCTTAGAAAAGCAAGACACCCAAATCATACACGAGAATAACAACATAAAATATGCTTAAAATGAGAAATTTTAAACATAGTGCCCAAAAAGAAGCTTATATGAGCCAAAATAGAGGCTTGAAAACTTTCAAAATAAGAATGAACCACCTAATTTCAAGAAACTATATTTCCTAGAAAAGCAAGACACCCAAATCATAAACAAGGATAACAACATAAAATATGTTTAAAAATGAGCAATTTTAAACATAGTGCTGAAAAAGAAGCCTATATGAGCCAAAATAAAGGCTTGGAAGCTTTAAAAATAAGAATGAACCACCTAATTTTAAGAAAACTATATTTCCTAGAAAAGAAAGCATCCAAATCATAAAATATCTTTGTTTGTCATTGTGAAGTACTCAAAAAATTAGCCCGGATTAAAAAAAGACTAAAATGGAGCTAGTATGAAAAAGAACAAAGCTTAAAAAGTTTGAGTGCAAAAATTTAACTACCAATAGTGTATCCGCCTGGAAAAGGCAAATTAGTAATCTCACTTGATTTGGAATTCTTTTTGATATAGAAGATTCTACCAAGTTTAGCATATTTTGCTAAACCTATCATCGAAGATAGAGGCCAAATAGATAAATTTAGAGAAATTGAGCTTTAGAAAAATTATTGGATTTAGAGGTGTACTATCCTTATCCGTTATCAATCATCTAGTAAATAAAATAACCAATGATGATTATTTTGTTTGTTTCTCCCTTTCTATAGTTATTTCTATTTGTCCCAGCACTGCTATAGTTTTGATTAAGTTCGTATTGATGTAATGAGTTAGATTGTTGTCCTCATAACTCTGCTATAACATTGTTGTTATAGCTGTTCAATTTTGTATTGTGATGTGATTTTGATTTATGTTTCTTTATCCAATTAAAAAAAAGAGTCAATAATGCCAATCCTCAAATTGAAAAAGTCATTTTATGATTCTTCTAGATAAATCACTAAGTATGACTTGAGAAGGTTAATCCAATGTGGCTTTGTACTATGTTAAGGATATCTGAGGCCAAGTTTGTTGGTCAGATCATAGAAGAGCATCCTGGATCTGTTTCTCTCTGTACATTTTATAAAAAATGTCATTCCTTATGTCTCAAAAAGGTGAAGGATCAAGAGCGTTTAGTTTCTTAGCATGATGTTGTTTTTGATTTATTAAGCCCATGAAATTCGAGCTGAGAAACCACCTCAAAATTTAGGAAAGCATTAATTTCAGACAAATCAGGGAATGCAACTTAACTGCCCATGATTTGGGATTTTAATTGCACTCTAAATCATGGCTTGTAAATTATTATTATATTTCTACAGTGACCATCTGATTGCTTTCATTGTTTATGAACTTCCAGCAAATTGAACTTTTTTTATGTCTATATTTTTTTCATTTTACTATAGTTTTTGCCTTCTTGCTTAGTTGGATGTGTCAAGCACAAAAATGACAAACACCTAAAGCTTAAATAGATATGCCTAGTTATCCATTACCTATGCATACAAAGTTTGATTCTTTAATTTTCTAAGGTTGTAAATATATTTGTCCAATCATTCATTTTCCACTTCATTGAATAAGCTTTAGCTCTACGCAACATAATATATCTAAATAAATAACACTTGATTGTTATACAAATCATTAAATTTTTACACAACGCATGACATGTTAAATGCCAAAAATAAATTCAAATATAAACTTTAATCAATTTTGAGCCTTTCATTGAATTTCAATTTTAAATTTATTTTTGACATTTTATATGTCATGATAAATTATCCTAGTAAATAATTAAACTCATAATAAATTATCTCAATAAATTTAAAAATATTACAAATTATCTTTGTAAAAATTCATTTTAAAATAAAATAATTTAAAAATATAAAATATTAATTATCAATTATTAAATTTATATGTTATGCATAAAATTAAAATATTCATTTGTTCCCAAAATAAATAAATAAATTATATCTATATTTTATTTTTCCTTTACTCAACAAAACAAAAAAATAATACGAAAATTATCCTCTTTAAAAAATTTGTAATGCATTAAAAAATATTTCTCATCTAATAATTAAATAGAACATATAAAAATCCTGTAACAATTAATCCCTCCCAAAACACTGATTCTGACCCCACCTCTGAGTCTATTGGCATTCCCATTCTCGTATCCATCCACAAAAGTCGAGGCAAATTTGATTGCACGGGGACTGTCAGGTACATATGGCAGTATGAATTAGATTGGACGGGCATGAGGGAAAGTGGGTGCATTTTGCCTCCCCCATAGCCAGTGCCCAAATGTAAAATGAGCAATATCATAAGCATGTGTTCATGAGTTGTAAAATTTACAAATGAGCATTGTTTTTAAAGGCAAGCAAGAAGAGGTGAAAAGTTAGAAGTCAAAATTTAACTACTGCTGCAAATATGAAAAAAGTGTAGGATGCTATGAACAAGTGGCTGGACACTTGGTGAGTTTACATGAGGTGAGAAAAAAATCTAGATAATCTCTAAGTGAGATTAAGTACAATGTGAACATGACCCTACTAAGTAGGATAAAAGCTAATAAGGAAGCTTGTGATATCTAACCATTAATTTATAAGGTAGTATAGTATCATTCTCATATGAACTAATGCTTTAGATATTGACCATGAATGAGTGACTCCTATAAATTTATTAAAAAATATTTATGATGGTACACATTGTAAATATACTCCTCTACAACTGCATATGGCCCAAGCCATAAGAGATCAACCTTCCCATGAGTTCCTTTATCCTTGGATCTAACATTCCATTTGAGGACCAAATCTCTATCATATAAATTTATTTATAATGATTTATTGTCAAAAGGTTTTTTTTGTTTCCTCGTATTAGAATATTTTTCAGATAAAATCCTCTTACTCCAATTCAATTCTATTATTGTCGTTAATCTATCAAATTTTGTAGTTTTTTTCTTCTTCATCAACATCTTTTAGTATTTGATATCCATTCATCTCTAAATTTAATGGAATTTTTGTACCTAACCCATGTACCAATTCAAATGAGTATTTACTTATAGCTATTTTTCAAGTTAGCGTACCAACCCATAATATATAGCTTAACTAGTCATCTCATATTCTCATATTCAAATTCAACGTTCTCCAAATAATTTTTATAATTCTTTTATTACTAAAATTATATTTTTCATTCCCATAGGTATAAAAATTGGATGAATAGACTAGACCATTTTAATATTTACTCCATAAATTTAAAATACTGGGTAATCTACAACTCATGGTATTGTTTTAATTAATACATATAGAAAAATCAAATTTGGTTATATTATATTACTTAGTAAGAAGTCTACTACCACCTTTTATGTACCATTATTCAAGTTGGAATCCCCTCAATCCACTTAGTGAAGTAATGTCCATTATCAAAATTTCCAATGAAATCAATTCCCTAATGTTGTAAATAAGCCTCTTTACTGATTGATATAATAGAAAGGGAAGCTACAAAAATCAACTTGCTCAAAAATTTCTAGTGGGAATTATATCTTCTCATAATTTGGCCATATCTTGCTTTAAGAATCTTTTATCACACTTCTCTTAGCACACATAATCACCTAGAAATCATGTTGGAATCCATGAATATATTTGATGTTTGTTGTCTATCAAGATATTTTTAAAAGAAACTAGCTTAACAAAACAAACTTAGAGTTTAGTAGCAAAGAATATAGTTGTCTAGTATTCTACTTTTCTACTAATCTACCAAAAAAATCCAAGAGATAATCAAGGGTTACTTTCACATTTATTGAATAGATTCATAGTCACACTTTAGATCCATATTTATGAAGTGAACACAATATAATGTGAAAAGAAAAGAAAAAAAATGATTCTAATCCAAATAAATAAGTGTCTAGTGTAGCTATATATTTTGAGGTATAAAATTTGACTATTAATATTAATTTGCATCCATCTCAATCATAAAACTAAATAGTATCATCCTTCATTATTTTATTGTTTGTAAAATTATTATATTTTTAATATAATATTTACCGATCCATGTTATTTTATTATATCTAAGCCCCTCACAACAAAATAACCTCTTTCTTTGAGTTACCCATTAACTTAACAAAAATCATATTTTTCTTTTTCAAATATACTCATTTATAATGTGTCCACACTTTAACTTCATTAAAAATAATTTAAATTATTGTAACACCAAAAAAATTCAACATAAAAATATGTTAATTTGATGTGTTCAATATTGTGGATCATTTAAGTTTGTCAAATTGAAAATATCTTATTTTGGTAGATTTTGTGCATCTACAAAAAATGCTTTCTAGGTAAATTTGTGAATCCACTCTTGTTGAATCTATTGGTGTTATTATTATTCACCTAATTACACTTTACTTAATCTTAGGATAATGCATTTCATAATACCTTTGATATGAGATACTTAGGAGTGTGCACATTTAGTTGCACATGGTGTAGGAGAAATTTCACTTCTAGATGGTGATAGTTCTTATCCAATTCCACTTTATGTGTTTTCACAACCTTTAGTGCACTTATCAAATTATCATCCTCCATATGCTGCACATATTTCATTGCATAATGAAGGATGATCCACCTTTGGTGGACATA
Organism: Thuja plicata; assembly: GCA_018584345.1. NCBI lineage: Eukaryota > Viridiplantae > Streptophyta > Pinopsida > Cupressales > Cupressaceae > Thuja > Thuja plicata. Next base: position 550,631 of record MU227283.1, read on the forward strand.
TGATTCCACCTTGTGAGGGCGATAACTTATCTCCTCCTTATCATGGTCTCTTACTGCCATACCTATATAACAAAACACTTCTACATTGTACTTATACCAATCAATCCATAAACTATGATATTGCAATCTATTTGATCATATTGTATTACATTCTTGGTGAGAATACAACTTATTATTATCATACTATTTCTCTCCCTTTTGTGCTATTTGTTGGCCTCTAGACTTTGGGTTTTTTCTATTGGTAGATTTGTACATGGTGTTAGAGCCATTGGAGCATCTTCAAGTAGTCATTTGGAGAGAAATTGGAGAATCTATCATTGGTGTACATTCTACATTGAGGGGAGAGGATAGGGGGCGGGTCTCTCTCTCTCTCTCTCTCTCTCTCTCTCTCTCTCTCATGGGGGAGAGAGAGATTTCCTAGTGCAAGACACAAGTGTAATTAAAACCCTTCTACAATAATCATTTTTGTATGATTTAAATGTTCTACAATGTAATTCAATAATTGGTATTATAGTTGTAAGATTCAATAAATTAACTATGTACTCAAATTAATTTTTTGATAATGCATTTCATTTCTATACTAATTATTTTTAAATAATGTGATATAGTGATAAACCAATATGATATTGTTTGGACTGATCAACATCCATTGAAAATAGTTGTGAGACTAGCATTCAAATCCAATATCTATTGTATTAAAATTTAATGGTAATCATATTAGAAACAAGCATCCAACAAATTAAGATTTTTTTTTAATTTAAATTCATAATTAAATAAATTAAAAATGAATGATTATCATATTAAAATCTAATTTTGATATGTCGTATACCATAATGTTCTTCATACCTAATCTCATTTATTTATGTTGCATATTTTGAACAACAATGAAACTTGTATAATACATAAGAAAGTGAAAAACTTTAATCATATGATAGAAAACCTCCAAATATGTTAATAATGTCACCTTAAATATACCTCAAATGTTACAATAAAAATATACAAATTTTAAACCAAGTTTAATTAAAAAAAAAATTGATATTGAAAGAAACGAGACTAGGGTGTTGTAAGCCTCTTCTAATCAGGAAGTTGGAAGTTATATTAGGAAGTTGGAAGCCTCTTTTAATCTAATTATCTTGAGTTAAATTTTTGTCATGCATGGAGGCCCACTAAAAAATATTGATTTTAAGAATGAGTTGTGAGTTCCATACTTTCTTCCACCAATCAGGGTTGTTATTGTGCTTGATCAACATATTAAAATATCACTTAACAGAGAAGGCCCCTATTAGCTTCTTTGCTCAAATAAATTTAGCTTCTCTGGGGAAGAGAGGAAATATGAACTGCATCATCCATGACTGCAGCTGAACAACTTTGAGAAGAAGATTAGGTCTATCTCTAACATTTTGTTCTAATATTTTCCATTTACCTCTAGGGGTGATATAATCAGCAACATAAATCCTGAAGTAAGTCTTCATTCTTCTCATTAAGTGGTTGAAAGGGTCGCCAACAATGGGTTTATTCCCTAGCAAACAATCTTTCAAAAATCTGATAGTTCTCTTATTGCCTATTTTCCACTTTAGGCCTTCTCTAATAAGGATCTACTTTTGAGGTTGTTATTCCATATTTTTGGTCTAGCTGGTAAGTCATGTGAGTCAAGGGCTCTATGAAAATTGTCATTATTCAAGTATTGCACCATCATGATTTTACTTCAATCTGCCAAACCACAATCAGATTCCAGTAGCCAACCTTAGCAATTAAATCTTTATTTAGGTTTATCAGCTTCCTAATCCCAAGGCCTCCCAAAAGTTTGGGTTTACAAATAGTGTCCCAATTGACAAGTTTCATTCTCTTTTTTTCTTCAACACTAGTCGAAAGGAAATTTTGTTGGATTCTATCTAATTTTTCAGCCATTACCCCTAAGATTTTGAAGAGGGGTAGGAAGTAAAATAGATTCCTTGTAGGCATGTTGATAGTAATTGGATTTTTCCATCACTACTCAAGAGTTTTTCTTACCATCTAGCCAATTTTCTCTGAATTGTCTCTTTAATAGTATTCCAAAAGGTAGAAGTGATCTCTTTGATCATGAGAGGTAGGACCAAATAGGAACTAGGAAGAGTAGCACATTAACAACCAAGCATATTTTTGATCTTAGCCTATAGATCCAACTTAGTGTTAAAATAATATAGCCTACTTTTACCATAGTTGATATACTAACCTGAAACTCTAGCATAGTCCCTAATAAGGCATTTCCATTTCTTAGATTCCATAACTAAGAATTTACCAAAATATAAAGTATTGTTAGCATATAGATTTGTTCTTCTATAAATTATCAATCACTTGCTCCAAACCCACGAAAAACAATAATCTTAAACTAACAGTTGAATTATAATATAGAAATTTATAATTCTCTGAATTAAGGTACAACTCCCTATTTGATCTTCAACGAATCTTGACAATCATGTATTTATTTTGCAAACACATACACTTTTGACTAGAAAGAGAATAAGGTTTTAGCAGTATTTCATACATAAACATGTCATGAAAACTGAAAGATAGATGAATATTATAACACCGAATGAAGCTCGCGGACTTCTAATTTAGAAACTAGTTGCTGGAAACAAACTATACTAAACATACCATAGAAAATCCACTTAAAAATAGATTTTTGATACTCAAGAAATATCCCAACAGAGATCAATATGCTAATATAAATCAACAGATTCACAAAGCATAGATTTTTGTTCCATTCATATCAGAAATTTACTTCCAAGTTTCCTTTTCAAAAAACAACTAACTGAAAGGTACTAAAACTATAATTCTAAAGCCTAGTTTAACAAAAATTACCATCATCCAAATTAAAAATTATCCCAGCTATAAATAGCCATCAGTTTTAGAAAATAGGAACTGACATCCTGAGATACACTCTATGTGATTCAGTATATAACTGCTTTTCCAAAATCACCCAAATTACAAAACAGTATAAACTAAGAAAACTACCACTACTCTGTGATCTGTGAAGCATGAATCATGGAGTGATGGATGTGCTGGATCCCTTTGATTGGTCCTATGAGGTGTCAATAATGTGGGAACTCCTCCATTCTTTGTGCGTCTTTGCAACATTGTTGATCGTGGCCTGATGTGGCAGAGTAATATGAGTTACCCTCTGCTTCAGGAATTTCTTATCTTTGTGGACCTAGGTGATTTTCTGTGTATGTGCCTCAAGGTGATTGGTACACACCACTAGCATCACTTCCATATTGGCTAGGGCTATAAAGTCATCTGGAGTAATATCTTTAGCATCTCTGATGACTATAATCTCATGCTCAAATTCCAGCAGCAACTCATCTGCTCCTTTGACACTTTGGGTATCCTCTTTAATGAGTGAAACATTCAAACATTTTAGATCATTTTGCATAGTATCCATCAACCCCTTTGATTCACTCAATAGATAGGTGGTCCTATCATGACCAGATTTAATAATAGAGTTTCTCCACTCTATACTCTTGATTGAGACATAAAGAGTATCTTCATTTAGTACTAGAACAGGTTTCTCAATTAGAAATTTTCTCACCCCATATTTCTCTATCTCGTAGAGTTGATTTGTTATTTTCAGCCATTTTTTATTCTCTTTTTCCCACTCTACTAATTCCACTAGAATTTCTGCAATAATCGAACTAACCACCCCATGAGTCTTAATTAGCTGATTGATATAATTGCCTCCCTTTTGTATCATGGCTTGAATCCATTTAGTGTAGGCATCCACAATCAGTTTATTCTTTTGGATTTGATCTAGAGTTTTCCTAACCTCTGGGGAATGTAGATCAAATGATTGTGAAGCTATGGTTAAAGGGATAGGACTAGGATCCCAAACTTCTTGAATGAATTCAATCATCTTTTGGATTGTTTCTTTCATCTCATTTTTATCCTTTTCATCTTTAAAAGACCTATGTATGATCTTTTTTGTATACTTCTCCAAGTGTTTCACATCAGCCACTATGGTTGCATACCTTAGATCTATCTTCTCAACTATGAAGTCATCCACAGTGGCTTCAGAGAATTCCTTATCATTCTTAGGAACTGCACGCTCTGCATACCAGTGCCCTATTTTTTCATCAATGTCCACCCTAGATTCTATCCTAATCCTTTTTGGTTTCTCTGAGGAACCCAGACATTTGCTTACCATGTCTTCAATAGGCATTTTTATTGGAAGGACATTCATTTTTCTGTTGATGGACGTTTCTAACCATTTCAAAGTGGGAACCGGTGACTGTTTGGAATCTTCCAGTGCCTGTTTTGGACTAGTGGGCTTAGAAATTGTAGAATCCTTGACTTCTTGCTGATTATCTCCTCCTGAAATAACTTCTTCTAATACAGAAACTTGTGAGTTCTTATCTACCATCACAGTGTCCATTTCTTCAAGATCGATCACTTCTTTTTCTACGATTGGCTTGACTTCTTCTTTGAGATTCTTTCTCTTAGATGTCCTCATGGGTGGAACAGGACGAGGAGACCTCTGCTTTTTGGCCTTAGATTTAGCAGCTTTTGTATTTTTAGATTTAGGAGAACCTGCAACAAAAACATGTTCATTAGAACATGGGATAGCATTTTCATCATAATCTTTAAGAGCTAACCCTCTAGTATTGTTCCTTTTGTGAGGAGGTGGTCTTTTGCTAGCAATCCATCTTTCAGTTCTTTTTATAACACCGAGAGTTTTAATGTGAATACTCTCCATTTCCTATATATTCCAGTCAATCTCAAGAAGTGGCAACCCCTAAATCTTCTCTTTATACTATTCATCAACTATATCTTCATCTTCCCCCTCTTCTATTCCATTGGCATCAATGCCTGTTTGAAGGTTAACTATTTTTACAAGTGTAAATCTACACCATAATCTCCTTTTGACCTCAAAATCGTCTGCACAGTTTTCCCAGAAGTCCTCCATTTTAGGGATATGATGAAATTCATAAGGTAAACTAAAATGTCATGCAGCATAAGCCCTGATGTCAAAATCTCGCCTAGCCTTGAAGGTTTTTAGTTTCAACTTATTCAATTCCTTCTCTAGATTGAGAGCATAAGAAGAATTCTTCCAAGAATAAAAACCTAGTTCTATAGGAAAACTAGATTTGGATCTACCTTTTCTGTCTTTGAGGTCTTTGTGCACATGGGCCAACTGGTACCCAACTTCAGTTACAACATGCAAATCCAAAGCATATCTGTGCAATTTGAATGGCTCCCCTTCAAATCCACCCACCCTTATATAAGTAAACCTTATGAATTGAATGAAGAAACTCCCAAAGACATTGACAAACTTCTTGGCTTCCTCTGACATTCTTTGCTCAATGTTTCCCTGCAACTCAAAGATCAATCTTCCTAGAAAAACACCGTTTAATTTCATAAAACTATCAACATGGAATTCTTTCTGCAAATAGGGATAATAGTCATACACCTTCATGGTAGGAACAACTAATTCATGAAATAAACCATCCCACTTTCTAGTACAAGCTACTGCATAAAATAAATAAGAAGACATATAGAAGCCACTGGCCTTTTATGAATAATTTGTCAATTGATGATGAAGTTCATCAGCAATACAATCCACCCAATCAATGAAATTTTCCCCTCCCAAAGTTATCTAGATAAATAAATACATCCAGTCTTGCCAGTAATAAGTGTGGTTATTACCTTTGATCCTGTTCAACAAAATCACTAATTCTGCAACTTTGGGTTTGAAATGATCTATAGTAGGGAGTTTTGGCAGCCTTGACCCTCCTCTTTTTGCCTCCAACAACCATTCTTTGGAAATTTCATTTCTATAAATCTGTTTCTTCATCGAGAAAATAGAATAGGAGGAGGCAATGGTCCATCCTTCATAAGGATCCTTTTCTGGAATGCCCATTGCTATGAGGATAACGTCTTGATTAATGAAGATTAGAGGGCTTCCATCAATTTTCTTAATGCACCTCTCTTCTCTATCATACCTTTTAATGCATTCCATTACTAACTCTGGGTAGGGGGCTACTAGGGGAAATGCCACTACATCAGCTAAACCACTCAACACCACCTTCTCTATTATAGAATCAGAAACAAGGCTTTTAATCTTACTGTGAATCACCTCTAAGGCACCTTCTTTTATCATTGTGTCATCGCATTCAGGAAGTGAACTAACTAGAGGAGAGGTTCACCCAAAATTTGGGAGCGGGGACTTCATATTTCTTACGGGGAAGATTTACAAAAGACCGAAATTGGAGAAGGAAAATAGAGCCTTTCAATATCAAACTTTTCCAAATGGCTTCAATTTCGAACAGGGACTCTAGAAGAGAAAAACACTAACCTGAAGATTTTGCACACTCTAAGCTTCACAGGATGAGAGTATACCTTCTGCTGCACTGCCAATTCTATTTCACCAGGAGAACTGCACCAAAAGACTGATAGCACACACTCTTAACTTATAATTGATTTTCCCACAAAATGTGAAGGCTTTGCATTAAATGACAATGTAGGATCTTAATTAAATGTGACAAGAGTTTTTTCCTGATGCAATCATTACGTATTGCAACACTTAAATGACTGAAATGACATATAAGTTTCATATTTAATAATGATTATATCCTGAACACGCGTGAATAAATTCATCACCCCCTAGTTGTCACTTTACTCACGTCACCACTGTCTTTTCATCTATTCAACATGCAAGCTTCGGTTGAACCATAGACTTTAATATAGCTTAGTTCATGAATTAAGCTCAATGGGTAATAAAACATTACTTCCTCTTGGTGTGTTTTATAAAAAAAACCACGTGAGTGGTGAAAACCTATACTCTACTACACCTTTTGCAAGATGAAGCCCGCAATTGAACATTGAACCTTGAACTAGACAAGTTCAAGATTCAAAGTTCAATGGAAGAGTGAACTTTGCAAACTGCACTGCTCATTTTTCACATAAAGCAAAGATAAAGAGAAACACACTGCAAGGAGACATCAAACCTGGAACTAGACAAGTTCAAGATTCAATGTTCAATCGACAAGGGGAAAATGCAAACCAGGATAAAAAAATTATTTGCAGACATTTTACCTCTTGGATAATAAATTCCTGATTTTGGGCAATGGCTTTGACTGGGGACAAGGACTCTTGAGGATGCAAGATGAACTTAGTAGTTTTGGTTTTGCAGACCAGGGTGTCAACTAGAAAAGAGAGACCCCAAAACAAAAATGAGACAAAACAAAAAGCAGGAAAGAAAGGAAATAAAAACACAACAAGGAAAGCAAACCAAAAGGCAGAAAATATACAATGAGGTGAGAAAAGGCTAATTACATTTGGTACAACTTCAAATATTGACCATTAAAGGTCAATGGTAGAAAAAATCCATCTTGATGCTCAAGAACAAATGAGTTACTTCCCATGGATTTTCTGATGATAAAGGGCCTCTTCCATAGTGATTCAAATTTACTGTGAGCACCTTTAGGTTCCCTCCTCTTATCCCAAAGCAAAACCTGATCACAATCCATAAGATTTCTTGGTCTGGCACCACCTATTGAATATTTTCTTTACCCTGGCCTCATGTAATGCTATATGGTCCACCATTTCTTCTCTTTCTTCCTAGATCTTATTGAGATACATAATCCTTTTTTCTAGGCCATCTTGGAAAATTTGTCCTTCAATTACTTTCTGTAATTTAGCTACCGCCAGTTCTAAAGCTAAGGACAATTGGGCTTCAACACCATACACCAACTCAAATGGAGTCATTCCAATCACCCTCTTAGGAGAGGTAAGATCTGCCCAGAGAGCCTCATACAATCCCTTGCGCCAGTCCCTGGCATTATCGTTCACCAATTTCTTCATAATTGATATCAGGATTTTATTGCTCGATTCTACCTGGCCGTTCCCTTGTGGGTAATAATCAGACGCATGTGAAAGGTGGATACCATTATCATAGTAGGACAAATTTATTTTTGAAGAGGAAAAATTGGTAGCATTTTCTATGACTAATTTTTGAGGAATGCCAAACCTGACCAAGATATAATTTTTTAGAAAATCACACACTACCTATGATGTCGTCTTCCTGATCGAAACTGCATTAACCCATTTAGTAAAATAATATGCGGCAGTCAGGATGTGTCTATGCCCAACACTGGAAGGAGGGTTGATTGGACTGATAAAATCTAATCCCCACTGTTTGAAAGGCTCTTCAATGACTACTGGCCTCAGAGGGAGAGCTGCTAATTTTGGTTTTTCGCTGAAAAGCTTGCACTTTTCATAGCCAATGATCCATTTATATGCATCAACAAACATCCCCGTCCAGTAATAACAGCTTCTTAAAATTTTGAAAGTAGTTACGGTTGATGAAAGGTGACCACCATAGGCCTCATTTTGAAACTTCGTAAGCAAATTCTCCTCTTGTTCTTTGTCAACACACCTCAGGATAGACCCATCAATTCCTTTTTTGTATAGGATGTCATCCACAATAACATACTTTTCTACCTTGAGTTAGAGTTTTCTTTTCTCTTTAGGGCTTAAATTCCCTGGACAATCTCCATATGTTAGGTAAAAGGCCACATCTAAAAACCATGAATCTCTTAGCCCAACAAACAGAGTGAGAGGAACATCATCTTTGGGTACGTTGTGAGCCATTAGTTTGCATAAACCCTGCCCTCAGACTAACTTAGTTTGTTGAATATTTAAATTGAATTCTTGAATTCTGGCCACCCAAGTAGCTCTTTGTTCATGCCTATATCTTGTTGAGTTATAACATCTTTTACTGCAGAAGAGGGGTACATACATAGTAGAATGTGAGTGTAAGATATAAAATCTAAAATGTTTCACAGCTTTTACTACTGTGTATGCTTGTTTTTCAACTATAGGGTAGTTTAACTCATTCTTTTTCAGGGGAATGCTCATTAAAGTGATTGGTACTTCTTCTCCTTGATCATTTTTTTGCATCAGAATTCCAGACAGGGTATGATCCAAGGAGTAACAATAGATAATGAAATCCTTTTTATAATCGGGGTTGATTAGTGTTGGGGCAGACGCTATGGATTTTTTAACATCATCAAATGCTCGAATTGCTTCTAAACTCCATTTGAAAGGATTCTTTTCACTTAAGAGACTCACCATATGTTTAGTTGTTTTGGCAAAGCCTGGAATGAATCTCCTAAGAAAATTAGTCTGGCCAAAGAAAGACTTAACTCCTTTCTGATTAGACGGAAAAACTATTTGTTGGATAGATTTTACTCTCTTAGGATCTATCTTAATCTCATCTTTCAAGATGATATGACCTAACAACTTCCCTTTTGTGACACAAAAGATCAATTTTTTAGGATTTAAAGAGATCCCATGCTCTCTGCACCTTTGTAAAATAGTTCTCAAATCCTTCATGTGATTTTTACGCCTTTTAGAAAAAGATGTGAAGTCATCTAGGTAGATGACAATCACCTTTTTAATTAAATGGCTGAAAGAAGAATCCATTGCTCATTGGAATGTGGCACCTGCATTAATCAATCTAAATGGCATGCAGCTATAAGCATAAGTACCCCATGGTGTGGTGAATGTTGTTTTATGTTGATCCTCTTCAGCCACCTTAATCTGGTTGCAACCAGGAAACCCATCTAACATAGACATCATTTCCGCACTAGCCACTATTTGCAATATATGATCCATCACAAGAAGCCCATAATTATATTTTAGACTGCTCTGGTTTAGATTCCTAAAATATACATAGATCCTTATCTTGCCATTCTTTTTCCTCACCGGCACTATGTTGGCTATCCAGGTAGAATGATGAATAGGATATATTATCTGAGCCTGCAACATCTTCTCGACTTCCTTTTTTATTGTTTCAAATACCTTAGGATTATAGCTTCTTACCTTCTGTTTAAATGGCATGGCATTTGGTTTCAAAGGTATGTGATGTTGAAATTAACCTCCCTTGAAATTCTTCAAATCCTGGTAAGACCAGGAAAAAACATCCTTATATTCTTTTAGTAAATCAGAAAATCTTCTCTTCTCATCAAATGTACAACATTTACCCAGGTTTACAAACTTAGGGTCTTGTTCATCTCCAATATTCAATTTTTCTGAGTCACCTTCATCAGGAGGTTCATGGGATGCAGGTTTTTTCCTGAGAGCATCAGATCTATCAAACAGATTCTCAAGAGAAACCAGACCTTTAGGAATGCGGTTTCCCTTCAATTGAACAATTTATTTCTCAAGGGCCTTACCTGGATCAGGACAAACTTCTTCACAAGTCGACTGAGATCCCTCAAAATAAGTAGTACTAAACACTTCCATCATCTGTAAGTACTTATCTATTTGCTTATCATCTTGGAAAACTTTCCAATGTTCTACATTGTCAGGCACTTTAGGTCTGTATACCATCTCAATATTATAAATTTTTTCTTTGAAATCTGGATGAGGAAGCAACAAAGACAGTGAAACTGCCAAAGAATCAGCTCTACTATTAAGGTTTCTAGGAATAGCTTCAATAGAAAAGGCCTCGAATCCTTAAATTTCATCCCACACATGGTTTCTATAATGTTTCAATCTCTCATTTTTCACCGAGTATCTTCCTCTTACTTGTCTCACTATCAGTTTCGCATCTCCTTTAGCTTACAACATTTTTATTCCTTCCTTTTTAGCTTCTTCAAGACCAAGTAGAAGAGCCTCATACTCGGTAGTGTTGTTGGTGTTACCAAACTCCAACTTGAAAGAGTGAGGAAAAATATCTCTCATTGGCTATATCAGAAAAACCCCTGCTCCAGAGCCAACTGAGGCACAACTACCATCAAATTCTAAAGACCATAAAGAATCTGACACTTTATCATCTACTTTCTCTGAGTTCACATCTAATGACATCATATAGTTTCCTAATTCACATTCATGGTATAAGATCTGTGATTTAGGATCTTCTGACAGAAAAATAGTGTACTTGGATTTTCCCTCTAGTTTTAGAACAATATTTTGGTTGCCAATAGGGATTGTCACATGTGACCAATCTAATTTGATTTCTCCCTCGAGGTCCCTACAAAAGGTTCTACTAAGCAATATCCCATAGCTTGTAGGGATATCAGCTACCAAAATGGTTAACTTGAGCTTTTTGCTAGGATGAGTAGCTAGGGCCACTTGAGCATCTTTGATTTGTCCTACTAGAGGGACTTGCTTAGAATCCATAGAGTAACATCTCCCAAAAGTGGTTTTTAGTGGAAGGTCTAGAGCCTTTGCTACTGAAGCAGGCATTACATTATCAGATGCTCCAGAATCAATGATGCAGTTATTCAATTTAAATCCATGGATAAACAAAGATAGATATAAAGGCTCTGGTTTCTAAGAGACAAAAAGACTTGACTCATTTGAAGACTGGGTAGCCAAAGTGGGTTGGATTTTTTCAGATAAAACAGCATGTGTGGTTTCATTGGTTATGGAATTTGAAGAGGTTTGACATGACTTAACATAACTAACCAGTCTATTGAGTTCTTTAGGGTTCATTCTAAGATATTCTGCTGGTGGCACTTGGATTTTTGAAGTTTTACAGAAATTTACAATGTCAAAAGAAGAATCAGGTGAAGAGTCTTGAGAGACTTCAGCCTCTTTAGCATTTGAAATTTTAGGAAAAGAATTCTTTGGTGAAAAATGCTTACCTTTATCCTTGTCCCAGCATTGAGAAGTTGAATGAGAGTCATTAGCTTGGGAATTGTGTTGATTTCTGGTCAGGATCAAACATGTGGGATCTTTGAGAGTTACCAGAATACTACCTCCTCTTTCAGAGTCTGACTTGTATTCCATAAAATAATTTCCAGAGCCACCAGGTAATGAAGAAACTTCTGCATGTTCAAACGGATCATCAACTAATTCTTTATTCACATGCATTTGCATTGATCTCACCATCTCAGGACAAGTTGCACCATCATGCTCAGCAGTGAGGTGAAAGGTACACATATTTTCTCTTTTAGGGGGAACCTCTACTACTCTTTGGTCATTCTATGACTGTTCCATATATCTGTGACTAGGACTAGCTTGATTAGCATTTCCTCTAGGAACATCTTTGTATAATGAAAGGACATTTAAATTTCCCTTACGAAGTTGCCTCTTCATAGTAATTACATCATTCACTAATCTTTGTAGAAGAGGATCAGAGGAAGTGGCACTCTAAGAGTTTGGTTGCTGGACATCTTTCCTCCACTTGCTAGCAGTGATTAGGTCTTCTTCTAGTTCAATAGCAATGGTTTGAGCGGCATCTAAATCAGCTACTCATGCTCATCTTAAATGAAAACCAATATCTGGGGCCATGGCATTCATAAAGAAATCTTTTCTATTTTCAGCAGTGGGCCTTTTTGGAGTAGGGATTTTATGGATAATCTTATTAAACTTTGCCAAAAATTGTCTCATAGGCTCATGAATTTATTTCTTTAACTGTGTTAACTAGGCAAGAAGATCATGTTCATCAGATATACTTTTAAAGTGTGCTTCAAAAGCAGTTTTCATAGTATCCCAATCGGTAATGTGACCATTGGGTAGGTGATAAAACCAGTCAGCTGCTGATTTAGCAAGTGTTTGAACAAACAATCTAATAGCAATGTCCTCATGCTGAATGTCCAAAATTCCACAGGCTGTATTAAATGCATTAAGATGATCTTCAACAAAAACTTTTCTATCGCCATACAATTTGGGCAAAAGCTCTCTAGATCCTTTGGGAAAAGAATGATATCCTGCCAGATTAAGAGGTCCAACGGCATTGCCCCAAGGTTGTGCCATGATTGAGGGTGGATAAATTGTCTGAAGGGGAGATGCTTGAATTCTAGAAAAAGTCAAGGCTTTCCACTAGTGAGAAGATGAGGATATATCAGGACTTGACTTCTTGGGTGAAGAAGGTCTGCTTTTAGCCTTCTTTTTTGGGGTATAACTAGTTAGAAATTGAATATTTTGAAGTTCTTGGAAAAAAATATCAAAGATACCTGTTAACAGGGCTTTGATGACTGGGTTTGCCAACAGCCATAAGTTGTCACCAGGTACCGGAGTACCGGCCAACTTTGCCTGCAAAGGTTATCTGGGGAAGTGAGATTCCCCGGGCCTCCAAGCACCTAGATGTCGGGTCACGACAGTGCGGGGCTCAGTTCGGAGATGTGACTATTTTCAAGGGGGATAGCTGGTTTCTTCAACTCATTCTCTCTAGGGATTCAGGAAGGTGAGGTTTCTCCAAGCATTCTACACTTAGCAAATAAACTAAAAAAAAGATCCTGCAGGGTTAGAAGTATTTCATCTACTTATAGTTATGTCTAAACATTCAATACATCAATAATGCTCTGATACACTACACTAAATACCAAAGAAACACATAACCATTAGTTCATATTTCATCAGTAGCGAGGGAAAAGAGGTTGTTCATCTACTTAAAATATCAGAGCAGAAGACATGAAGAACATTTAAACATAAAATATCATTAACTTAGAAGACTAGGCGCCAACAACATCATTACAAGAACCAACTCTTATTCATTAATATTTCTTCCAGCCAGCACTGGTGCATGATACAATGGTGGCTCCAAGGGAGCATCTAACTACTAAACACTTAAAGACCAAGGAGCATTGAGCTCTGTAATAGAAATCAAAATATTGATTCTCTATTACTATGGACTTCAAAATCATCAATTTTGCCAACCCTTGGAAAAGGGCCAGACTTACTATTTATACACATTTTCATCTAACCCTAACCCTAACCCTATTCTACATTACACTGTAATAAAATATATTATCTGGGGGCTGGTACTACCTGCACCACCCTACAAAAGACCTTGAGACGGAATAGGCCTGACATGTCAGAAGAATAAGACAAGAAGGTAGAGTGGAAGAATCAACCTTGAGAAGAGAGCCAGGGAAGAGGAGGAAAAAATCTGATCCCGGGGATCAAGGCTACATGCCTCATAAATGGGAAATCTGGCACCCTATCTCCCATGTGCCAGGTGTACATCCAAAGCAGCGCCTTGAGAAGACCATCTGTTAGAAAACCAACTGTTGATCTAACATTCCTTGATGTAGCCAACTACCCTCTAACAGTCTTTATTAACCACTTCTAAAAGTGACCGGTCGGCCTCAGGGACTGGGACACGGACCACTCGAAAAAGATACAAAACTTAGGATCCAAGACTCCAGGATCTGGGAACTTACATTTCGAAAGAATAAATAATACATAATGTTTGGGTTTTCTCTGACCTCCAGAGGAACTTTATTGTTTCTTGTTGTCATTGAAGGTTTGGAGGAGGTGGGATATTCCATCCTCATTAATCTCTCTGAGGCCAAACCGTCGGTACTTGGCTGCCTCAATCTTTTTTCCCAGCTCTGGAACATTGCTCTTGAATTCATCAGCCATTTTTGCCACATCATGACCACTAAGGATCATGTGAGTTAATCTCACCATTTGAGTCCCATCAATTCCCTCCAGGGATCAGTACCTGGATTCCACTAATTCATCGAACTTACCCAAAATGTATTCTTTCAGAATGCATGTGTTGGTGCTGAATGGGTCAGCTCCGAAGACCTTCATGACAAATGCCTTGTACATATTTGAAGAATACTAAACCATGTTGATCTTTTCATGTAAAATCCCTACCAGTTGCTTGAGTACCTCCAATGTGAGGTCAAGTTTGGAGTGTTGGGTCCTCACAAAATCAAACGACTCTTTTCCCAGAATCTCAGACTCAGAGACCATCTCTTCCCCAAGGTTGAGGAGCTCTTCTAGTTCTACCTTCCATGCCTCATAGTTTTCCATATCACCCTCGCATATGTTAAGGATAGTTTCTACCTGATACAAAATGTGTTAGGCTGCATATAAATCTAGGAGGGTGGATACTAGGAAGTGTTGGGTGTTTCCTACTTGCAGAGCAACCCACTCATCAAATGCTTGGGCCTTCTTCTTCATTGCTCGTAGGGAGTCAATGTCGCTCTATGGTAATGGTAGATGTGGAGGCCTCCGGGGGAATGGCACCAATAGGCTAAGCCAGCTCAGTAAGCAATCCCATAAGGTTCACTGTCTTTTCCTTTTCTGCTTTGAGCCTTTGGGCCTCCTCTTCATATCGGGCCTCCATGGCTCTGGTCGCCTCTTTTAATAGGTTCACTTTTCCCTATTTTCCTTTTTTCTTAGTGATATCTCTATGATATCATAATCCCCAGCCTCGGTGGTTGCTTCATCAGCGTCTAGGGGAGGTGTTGCAACAATGGCAACTGTTTCTCCTCCCAGCCTAGTTCAAAGTGTATGAACCATCCAGGCTTTCCTAGCCTTCGGCGGGCCCTAGACCTGAACCATCATTTCTGCTAAGGAGAGGTGAGCTCTAAGGGTGGACGGGGCTTTCCTTTTCTTACTTTCAACCAACCACTGAGGCGATAGGGGTGGCTTATTTTCCAAAGTCTATTCTTTTAGTTCTTCCCTGGTGTCTTGTTGTTGTTCCTCCTCAGTGGAGCGAGTCTCGCCCGCCCCTTTCTCTTTATCCTGGGCTTTGTTAGGGACATTTCCCCTGGTGACATTTATTTCCTTTGCCTTGTCCTCTGCATCTCTAGCTTTGTCTGGACCTTCATAGGCTATCCCAGGGGTTTCCTCTTCCTGTTGTTCTTGTTCTTCATCCTCTATTGCTGGGATTTCTTCCTTTTCTGGTATATCCTTTGGTAGTGGGGGAGGTACTAGGCCAAGATTTAGCATTTGGGCCACAGTTATCACCTACCCAAAGGTCACTCTAAGGAGTGGCATTTGGAACATGGTGGCTGAGGTTACGGTTGCTCCCATAGGTCTAGTTTCCTCAGTGGATGCCATTTTCTCACTTTGCTTCTATTGGTCCACCCCCATATCTTGTATCTCCAGGAATTTAGAGGTGATCTCCTACTCTATTTATTTCACCTCTTCCATCTGCTCCTCCTGTTCCTGTGTAGGTTTTTGTTCCTCAGCTTCCTCTTGTGCTAGGACTTCGGCCTCTGTTTGCTTGATGTCTCCCTGCAGATTCCCAAACTCATCAGTTGCAAAAATGTCATCAAACTCATCCTATGGGGGAGGTTTGGTGGGGACATCAATGGGCTCTTCTTCCCTTTTTGGCTCTGGGGATTCGGAAGAAATAATCTCAACCTATGGGGTGTGGGGCATCCCCAGCACCGGCTCAACTTTAGGCTTAGGGTTAAGCCTCTTCTTTCTTCTGGTGACCAAAGGAGGCCTCGTGTCCCTTAGTGCTATTTGCTCTTCTGGGTCCACCCCTATTGCCTTTATCATCAAGGCTGCTAGTGAAGGGGAGGAGGGAGGACGAATTGGTCCATCCATAAGTACTAGAGTAGCCAGCCATGTGATTAATTTTTCCTTCATTTATTGGGAGGCTACGACTGGCTGATTTATTTTCTCCTTTATGGAGACTTCTTGCAAGGTTGGAGTTGTCACAATTCCTTTCCCTTTATCCGCTCCCTGTGAAGAAGTCCCAACCCCCGAGGTTAACTTTGGTATAGGCTGGGCCGCCCGACGAACACTCTCGGGGCACACCTTTTTTAAATGGAAGTGGCTTTGTTCAACTATGGTGAATGAACTCCTCAATAGTGGGCCCTTCTTGGGAATCCCAGTTCATGGGTGGGAGGGCCAATTTTTCGATCCCTTGTGCTTTGTACTAGGGATCCTCCGTGGAGCCGATGTTGGAGAAGTCCTTCAAGAATCTTTGGAGTTTCAATCTTTCCATCATTTCTATGGTCATTCTAACATTATGCCATCGCTGGACTTCCATGTCATCCTAGCAGTCTTCCCAGAAGTCCTCCATGTGGTATTGATGGGGCTTTGATGCCCGGGGAAGTGCCATTGTGATCTTGCCATGTGGATCAAAGTGTTTCTGCGCCAAGTAAAATTTTGCTAGGTTATAACATTTAAGCTCATTTTCTTCCTCTTTTGCGGTTGCCAGACTGCATCAATAGTTCCCACAAGTAATTGAGAATGAAATATTTGTTACCTTCTTTAAGGTAAAAAGTGCATGCAGCTCTATTATCTGCCTACAATATTCTAGGAGAACTACCTTGTCCCCACAATGTTTGGGCAACAAGTAGGGTTTCCCAGAGAAGCCGGTCACCCTTATGTATGTATGTTGTGAAAACTGTATATAGTAATGCCCATAACTCTCAACCAGATTCATCGCCTTTGTAGATAGGTGGTACCCTGCATCCCGGGTAGGTGTGAGCAGGTGGTAGTAAATGAAGACATCTTTCACCTGAAAAAAACTTGGGAAGCTAGCCTCCCATTGAGTCTGTGAGAAATGGTCCAAAGGGGCCTTCTGGCCCAGGCCGATCCCGAGCATGCCCTCAGTGATTAACCCATTGGCGTGGGGCCGTTGTTGTGCCAGGGCCCATAAAACATAAGAATTCATATACAATTTCTTATTCATGGCTAATTGGAGGAACTGGGAGTCCACATGATTTGAAATTATAGCAGCCCAGTCAAAGTATTCCTCACCCATGCTGATGCCCAGCAAAAAGTAGTACATCCATTTAGAGAATTCTCGGGCATGTTGTTGCTTGAAGACCTGGCATAAGGCTATCATCCCCATTTGGATGCTTTCTTTAAATTTGGCCCTAGGGATTTCCAGCTTCATCCTCTTAGGATCCCTCTTCGGGGTCTTTAGCCAATGATTTTTCATGTATATGCGGGTTGCTTCCTCCAATTGAGTGAATTGAGCCAAGGCATCTGATCGGGTGACTGCGGCTGGTTTGTCAAATCGGGGAATCCCAAAGCCCCTTTGGAAGGTATTAGGATCGAGGGACACCATGGGAGTAGGGTACCCTGTTGGCTTTGGGGCTGCGAGCATAACAACCCAGATAGATGTGTTTTAATGTGCCATAAGTGTGAGAATGAGCTCTAGCGACTACACAGAGCACGGGAAACAAGCCGCCTTGAGAAACCCAGAGTTCTCGATCTGAATGGCCAATGGGTCTCCAGCCTATCTTTGAATTTACATGATCTTTACCAAGGCCTGCATTTCAAGCCATGTCCCGACGCTGGTTTCGGTGATAAGCTAGACTTTGGACTCAATCTTTGAGCCCATGATAATGTTATCTTTTACATATTTCATGCTCAGGGGTAGCTTTTCTAGGGCCTTCTCTATTTTGGATCTAACCGCCGCCCTGGTAACCACCGTAGAAGGAAGTTCCAGACTTCTGGGTGGTGAAGGTGCAGATGCTTTAGATATGATGACTGTATTGTTCCAGAAACCTGTAGGGCAAAGCAACCGTCAGAAAATAAAGATAAAAAAAAATACTCTGGGGTCCAGAGATCTTACCATTGCAGCGCTTGCTTTTCCTTAAAAGTTAGTTTCATTCAAAAACTCTGGAAAGCGTTCATACATATATTGCAAACTTAGAATTTCAATTAACCATCTGGGTCTGGGGGATTTTATCACACTTAGTAAAAGGACACGGGGTGGGTGATGGCAAGAAACTCAAAGCCTGGGGAAATAACTGTTGGAAGGCGTGCACAAAAAGTGAGCCGTTCAGACCCACGTGGGTGCCATATAGGTGAGCATTAAATAGGAGTTATGGTGACGGCAGCGGAGCCAACTATCTGAATGCGTGAAAAGTGAAGGCCACTTAGACAAATTTAAATGCACGCATGGGACATAAATGAAAGTGAGGCTAGTTTACAGAGGAGAGAGAAAACCACCTGTTTGAAACTGATCGAGAGCCAAGTTTAAAACAGGTGGTATTCTATACAAAGCGAGCTTGCGGACTAAAAACTATCAACAAACACAGCACGGCAAGCTTGCTCAGCTACTAGGCAGGATACACATAGTATATACACCAAAGAAAAAGGGTGTATACATGTAGGCTAGAAGGATATACAACAAATATACATCAAATTTACACACACACAGCGTAGAGAAAACATTTACAAGAAACTAGAAAATGTATAGAATATTTACAATTTTCTACACCATTTACAGACTAGACTACACCTGCACAGAGGGCGAACAACCCTCTGGTAGAGCCGACCCACCAATGGGTAGCGAACTAGAAAGAAACGCAAGGCAGACAACAAAACAAGACAACACAAGACCCACAAAACCAGAAAGAAAGCCGAAGGGAGAGGAGGCACCAACCTGAAAATGAAGAAAGGCAAGGAAAGGAAGCCTCCACAAAAGCTCTGCAACAGCTTCAACTGCCAAACGACCACAAGCCACCACCACAAACCACTCATAATAGCTCAAAAACACTTGAAATGATTAGCACTGGATTATCGCTAAATTGCTGCAAATTGCTCTGAAATCACTTAAGTGTTTTAATCATGATAAATGTGAAAATGACAGGTAACTTCTATTTATACCCGCAGTAAAAAGTAAGTCACCTTTCCTTCCACAAACTCTGGACAGACAAACCTCTGGACTCTGGGCCCAGGGATTTCATGCGACGATACCACCTTTGGGAAAGAAGACATCATGGTAAAGAATCTCAAAGTACAGAATCTGGCTCCTGACAAAGGACAACCAACTCTGGGACCAAGTCCCAGAGACACGAGAGACCAATAAAACAAAACAACACTGCGGGGAAGAAAACCTTAGAGAAGGAAAACAAAGGAAACAAAGGAAAAGACAAGGCAAGAGCCAAAAGTAAAAATAAAGAAAAAAGGAGGGGACCCAACATTTTGCACACAAAATATAGAGACAGAGATGTAGGGCATAACAAATAGCAACTATCTGGGACAAATGCCCTAGCGCATTTGAGAACTACAGAATCTCTGGTTAGCAAAAATTGGAACAAATCACTACCTCGAAGCATCTTACATGCAAAGAGTAGCATTTTTTTAGGGAATCCAGTCATACGCGGTTTAACCTGTGATCCTTTCATCAGTGGTGAAGTGTGTTCTTGGGAAGGAAATCAAGTTGATGACCTCTGGAAGGAGTAGAGAAGAGGCACTAGGTACATCAAACCACAAAGTCATCAAATTTTCTCATTTCCCCTAGAGACCAGAGTTTTGTTCTGTTTCCCTTTTCTTGTTATTTTATACGCTTCCAGGTGGGAGGGTGGTATTCCTTTCACCATCGAGATTAAGCTTAGCTCATTTTAATGGTGGTACTTCTTTCACCCTTCCATCCGTCTTTATATGTTGAATGGGGGATAAAAACTCCAGACCTAGAAAGAATCTTTTAAAAGTTCAGACTTGGGTCAACCATCTTAGTGTGACCGATCTACCCTCGATGCGTCAGATTACTTGTCCTTTGTTTTTTTTATTTCACTGATTGCTAGATTTCTAGAAATAAACCTAATGAAGATTGCTTAAAATGTACTACCAGACTCATAAAATAACTCTATAATATGGACTAATTCCATTATGCTAACAATAGATTCCAAAGTTCACCATGCTCCCGACATCATCCTGGAGACCAAAGTTTATGCGAAGCATTCCAATCCTTACAAGGAGAGCAAAACGCTGGAACCTGAAAAGAAGACCAGAAATGAAAATAGAAACAACCAAAGCAAAAGGACTGCCCCAGAGAATGGACAACAAGACTATTTACAAGGGAAGGTACCTCCCGACAAAGCACCAGGAAAGAAATATTTACAAGCCAGAAACTTACATAAAATACAACTGTGGGCAGACTCACCTTATTCAAAATAATGCTTGAGAAACTATCCACTAACGGGCAGTGGGATAGGTTCTCTAGTCATGGTGTTAAGGTGATAGGTATTTTCCATGCAGACGTCTGAGATTAAGTATGGCCTGATCCAGAGCTATTGGAATTTGGTGTGCTTTCCCTTCTATTCCTAGGCTTTGTCCCACAGCAGGACCAAGTCCAAAATCTGGAACGACTTGTATTGGGCTCTACGGTCAAACCATTATTTTACAACTTCTTGGTGACACATGAAATTTTCAAGGGCTACGTCTCGTTGTTCTTCCATCTACACTATATTTATGAGCTGAACCTCCACGATGTCATCCCGGTTGCTAAATTCCTACATAAATTACAAAACTAGGATTTGTAAGTTGATTGGGAATACTGGGTTTTCGCCATAAACTAGATGGAATGGGGACATTCCTAAGGCGACTTTAATTTGAATGCGATCTGCCCAGAGGGTGAATCTCAATTTTTGGTTCTAATCCTGGGGATTCCATTCTAGCAGGTGTTTGATCACTTCAAGTAGATTTTTATTTGTAGATTCGGCAACACCATTCCCCTTGGGGTAATAGTTGCTGGAAAACTTCAGAGTGATCTTCCAATTGTAAGTCCACTCAAGTAATTGTGCCAAAGAAAATGTTGGACCATTGTCACATACTAAAGTGAAGGGAATTCTAAATCTTGTGACAATATTTTCTTCTAGGAACCTAATGACTACATCTGTCGTGTTGTTTTTGCAAGGTATAGCCTCCGATCACCAGGTGTAGTAATCAGTAGTAGTTAGGATGTACCGATGTTTGGTAGATAAATTGGGGTTGATTTTCCCAATGAAGTCAAATGCCCATTGGGCAAAGGGCCTATCCTCGAAGACTGGTTGTAAAGGCATAGATGGGTTACACTCATGATGCACCGCAGTTTGGAAAGTGTGGCATCTTCAAATGTGAGTGTAAACATCTTTAAATATACAAAGCTAATAGTACCTAGCTTGGAGGATTTGATGGGTAGTGGCATCAGCTGAGCCATGCCCGATTCTAAACTTCTCATGAAATTCATCAATCATCTTCACAGCTTGGTCTCTATCAATGCACCAAAGGTACACTCCCTCGTAGGTCCTACGGTAAAGCACGGAGTTTTTGATCATAAAGTGAGCACTTTTCATCTGCAGGGTGCGGTGTTTATTGGGAGGTAACCCCTTTAGGCACTTGTTGTTCAGCAATAGATATACCAAATCGGTATACCACGGGTCTCAAGTGATAGAATCCACCGTGTAAGTTTGGCATTCTATGCGGGGAGCCTCTTGTGCCATTGCTTGACTTAGTCCCTAGCCTCAGACTATCTTCATGGGCTGAATTTCCAAGTCATATTCCTAGAGGATGGCCATCCATTTCCCCCGTCTTTTGCCCAACTCACTCTACATCAACAGGGACTTCATGGCTTGGTCTGGGATGATAGTATGCACCTTACTCTAGAGAATATAATGCCAGAATTTCTTCACAGCGCATACAAGAGAAAAGGCCTATTTTTTTAATGATGAATACCAGACTTCGACATTCTTAAAGGGAGAGCTCATGAAAGCTATGGGTCATTCTTCTCCTTCAACCTTTTGAGTCAATACTATCGTGGTAAAATGCAATGAAGCAAATGAGTAAATATAAAATAGAAGAGAGTAGTCGGGACTAGCCAAGACAGTTGCCTCTGTTATTATTTATTTGATCTGGGCAAATACCCGCTTTGCTTCAGGACTCCACTCAATCTTGGTATCCTTTTTCATTATTTCATTGAGTGTTTTAACTATCTCGGCGAATCCTGTGATGAATCGCCAGACAAAATTGATCTTTTCAAAGAAAGATCGCATCTCTTTCTTGTTGCTGAGCATTTGTAAGTTCAGCAGCGCTTCAACTCTCTCAGGGTCAATGGATATGCCCTTCTTAGAGATAATATGCCCAAGCAACTTCCCTTCTATGACCCCAAATATGCACTTCTTGGGGTTGAGGGATATTCCATACCGACGACATCTCTCATAAATCTAGGTGAGGTGGGCAGCATGGTCATGCCTGTCCTGAGAAAAGATGGTGAAATCATCCATGTAGATGAATATGCACTGGTTTACAAGGCCCTCAAACGTGATGTCCATGGCCTTTTGAAATGTGGCCCCTATGTTAATTAAGTTAAAGGGCATCCTCCTGTATGTGAACATTCCCCACTTGGTGGTGAATGTTGTTTTCTCTCTATCTTCATACTTAACCATGACTTGGTTATACCCGGAATACCCATCCAAGAATGACATCATTTGGGACCCATTTACTATTTGTAATACCTCATCCAAAAAAGGGAGAGGGTGATTATCCTTTTTGGAGGCCCTATTCAAATTTTATAAATCCACACAGAGGCAAATTTCACCACTCTTTTTCCTCACAGGGACCAGGTTGGCAACCCACGTAGTGTGCCTGATTGGAAAGATTATCTAGGCTGACAACAATTTTTCCACCTCTTGACGAATTAGAGGCTCGATTAGTGGGTTGACCGGTCGTTGTTTTTATTGAAAAGGCTTAGCATCATGTTTCAAGAGAATAGTATGAGTCATAATGGATGTGTCATATGTTGTTAAATCCTTATATCCCCATGCAATCACGTCTATGTATTCTTAGAGAATAGTGAGAATCTTCTCCTTCTCCTCAGGAGAGCAGGAGGTACCAATGTGTATCATCTTTTCTTCATCAGGCTGGCCAATGTTTACCTTTTCAAACTTTCCTCTCTCAGAGGAGGATGACATCTTTTCTCAGCCCCGGGGATTCGAGTCAAAGATTTTCTCAAGCGCAACCATCCCCTTCGGGATGGTGTTAGTAGGTAGGTCCATGATCCCATCATCTTTGTCACCTTGTCTAGTATCATCATGGTCTTGTTCCTCCACTATCTGATCTTCAAAGACGCCAACATTGGCCATGAAGGCTAGGATATGATGATCATCCTAAAAAACCTTAAAGTGAGTGACATTATCTCAAATGGACGGGGTGGGGACCATCTCAACTAAAAATCTCTAGAATCGTGAGCCGGCCATGGGCTCAAGTGTGTTGGCAGAAATAGCAAGGGCATCCGGTACATAATTCCACTGCCGGGGAATAAGATCAATGCCAAAGGCATCAAAATATTCAATAAGGCTCCATGCTCGATTGTAGTATGTAGCAAGTCTCTTGTCATGACACGTATATTGACTCCAGACTTGTTTGACAACCAATTCCGAATCACCCAGGGCCCAGAGGCGGGTAATTTCTTTTCTTAATGCAAGTAAGAGTCCAAGGACAAGAGCCTCGTACTCTGTAACATTATTGGTGTAGTTGAATTGCAGCTTGTAGGATGCGAGGAAGGATTTTTCTCGTGGGTTGATTAACTCTACCCCGGCCCCACAACCTTGTTTGGATTGGGACCCATCGAACTTGAGGGTCCACAAATCATTACTTGTGTTATGGATCTGGGGAGAGGGAGTATCCTTTGGATTTATTTTGGGAGACTTGGGAGGAGCTCCCTCCCTTACTATTGGCACATGGGTGAGGTTTACCTCTAGAGAAGTTCAAATTTGGGATTCTCAGGGAGGTGACACCAAAGAAGCGTTTCTGGTCAGGACACTAGGTTCTGGGGAATTAGTAGCGCATTCTTTATTCTAGAAGGCGTCGATGTGCTGGGTAGAGGCAGAAAGGCAGAGTTCACATTCTAGTTCTAAATGTTTCTAATAGTATGCTTGGCACCAAGTGCCAGATAGGAGTGTAGCGGGGGTCACTGTGGCACCTTGAGAGTCAACCTCAACTCTCAGCTTTTCTTCTAGGTTCCGGGTCCTCTGCAGAACTATGAGATCCTCCCCGGGGGTGAAATCAAATGTTAGGATTTCAAAGGGTCGGTACACCCCGGGGGAAGTCTCAGAGAAGAAGACCTCACTAACCTTCCCAACCTCGGTAAGGGCCTGCTTCATTCAGGGTTCACTTTCAACCTAGATCTTATTTGATTCTCCTTCCCAGGGGAGCCATAAGTGGCAGAAGTCAGTCGAAAAGTATCCGTTCAAGGACTTAGACCAATTTTGACTTAATAACATCCCATAAGTCTCTGGGATGTCCACCACTTGGACATCGATTATGCTGGCTATCCTGGGGTCCTGGATAAGCTGAATCTAGACGTTCTTCAATTCCCCTACCATTTTCATAGCAGTTTTATCCAGCTGAATTACTGCACCATTAGATGGGGTAGGATGGAATCTGAGCTTCTGGCATATGGAAAGGGGCATGATGTTTCTCGAAGCTCCAGAGTCTACTAAATAGTTGTGTATGTTTTTACCTTGGATATTCAAGCCTAGAAGGAAAGGAGGATCTTCATTATTTCCCCAGAAGACAGCTACATTGGCATCCTCAAAAGAGACAGCCCTGGGCAGGCAACTAACAACTTCTAGGTTTCCCAAGAGCTTCAAAAGAGACTTCTTTTGCTCGGGACAATTTAACAATACCTCCATCAAGGTCATGGAGGTGGTGGTTTATTCTAATGCCTTTGTAATGTCAAATCTTCCTCCTGAGAATTCGTGACTTCCCTCGGCTAGGTCTTTTGTTTGGTTAGAGCTAGAACCTTGTAGAGGGGTGGGTCGGTCAGTTGTGTTATCCCAGGGAGGAGTGTTCTTGATAGGGGGTGTAGGTGTGTAAGCTAGTCCTTTACCAGCCTGACTCTAGGTATTGTATGGAGTCTGTGAGTTGGTGAAGGCATTGGCCTCAAAGGGCGAGATAGACTCATCAAAGAATCCATGTAATTCAGACTCTTCTTCATCTTCCCCAAAAGTTCTGAAGAAGATGGTCTCACAGGTGAAGGCACTGTGGGTTGACTCTTGCACAGGAGGCTCTAGGAGAGTAGTATCATGCGATTATTGTCTATCCAGCTGGGAGATCATGATGACCTTCTCCAGTGTGGCATAGTTTACCTCATTATGGGAGCCTGTGTCGTGCAATCTACACGAATTAGTCATGGGCTAGAAGTCTGTGACTGGCGTGAAATGTGATGGTCCGGTGCCACTTTGGTTGGCATTTTGGTTCGGAGGGGGGCCTCTAGTGTTCACATTATTATTCCATTATTGTTGATTGGGCCGACGTCCGTTGTTGAAGTTTCTTCCCTTAGCATTGTTGTTTCATTGGCTAGAGAATATATTCCCTCTCTAGGAATTAGAATTTTGGGGTGCATAGGACCCCGCCTTCAGCTGACCCATGTCCACAGTTAGGGTAGACAACATTCACCAAAGGGATTCAACCTCAATGGTCAACTGAGTGTTTGTGTCACAGTGTAATGGCTATTGTTGTTGGTTTCCTGGAAAGGCAGCAGTATTCACCGAAGTCAAGGATAGAAATCCTCTAGCCATGGATGACTGAAAGAAGGGCACTCCAGGAAGTTGTGTCTAAGTTTGTTATACCTGCTACGACTGATTCCAAGGGAAAACTTCTAGACCTAGTATTGGTTGGGTCTGTGGTGGGTAAACGTACCGAGCCTGCTGGTCTATTGGCGGTGGTGGGCGATTCATTGCCATCGTGGGGGTACTCATTTCTAGATTGGGGTTATATCCCCTAGCATACACGTTTCCATCGGGGATCATGCTGAAAGGTGTACTTTGCCCAAACCTGCCCGGGGATTTGTTGAGACCACGGGATAATTCTAAGGCTAGGTTGTAAACCTTCACCAAAGTATCTTGGTCGCCTGCGGTGATTATTCTCCAAAGGAGAGTGGCAACAAAGGGGTCCATCGCGTTAAGATAAGTCTGTATAGTTACTTCTGGGGATGGAATAAAAGGGCCTGTGCACCGCTTCAAGGCACGCTAGAACTGATAGTTGAATGTTGCAAGAGGTTCATTGGGTTCCTTTCTGATGGAGAAGAACTAGCTGTGGGACCAAGCCAGGTCCACATGTATGCAAAATGCAGCCAAGAAGGCATCCTTCATGTCCTGCCAACTATTAATGGAGTTGGTAGGAGGGTGCAAGCACAAAGTTGAGTGCCAATTCCGCGGAAGTCCGCGGCCAAAAAAAATTGGCAACCAGAAACGGGCACCCATTTTTTAAAAAATGGGTGCCCGTTATGGTTCGGGTGCCCGAGCCGTAAATTTAAAATGGGTGCCCGTTTTGGTTCGGGTACCCGTAACAAAACGGGCACCCGTTTTTTAAAAAATGGGTGCCCATTTTGTAAAAGTATTTAAAATTTGTTTTAAACCGTTTTGCAAATCATTTTCACAATTTGCAAAACGGGATCACGTTTTTATCTGAACGGGTACCCGTTTTTGAGAGCTACCACCGACCCCCCTGCTGCCATTTTTCCTCCTACAGGTACGTATTATT
>MU227283.1:587695-603740 GCA_018584345.1 Thuja plicata
TTTTTTGATATTCAATCTCTAAGTGCCTCAAATTTTGACATCAATTGACAGACAACTTGAAAATCAGGGAAAACACTTCCACTTTTTGCCCAAAAAGTGGACTCAACTTCTTGCTGGCACCCAGGAAGGTTAAGGTACCAGTTTAACTCACCCTACCCCAAGGGCAGGGGAAACATCTAAGTCACAACATCCTCATGTTGGATCCAGTGTTAGTTTATGGCATCCTTGTATGCCTGTTAGTGCTCTTCTATGGTTCTTGAGCCCAGGTGCTCATATCATGGGAAAATCTTCTGCAGGTGCGAGGGTAAGTCATTGATTGCACCCAGAAAAGTTTCCATAAGAGACCCGGTGTTACCAAAGTATGCAGCCATTGGGGGAATTGAATTTTGAGTAATTTGAGTGTTGATTCTTGGGATTGTCTGAGAAGTTTAGGTATTCTGAGGTATGCTGGACCCCCAGACAATAGTGGCTGGTGTGGTTTTTGGAGCCTACTTATTTCAAGCAGGAGGCTCAAGTTCAACAAACCTTCTAGGGTTTGGGGCTGACCTAAGGATTCTCTCAAATTTTGCTGGAGAGAAAGACCCAATTCCACTGAAGGCTTGAATCCTAAAACTATGGCTTAGGGAAACCTTGGGAGGTGTAAAATCAAATTCTCAAGAGGGGGATGAGTTCATGCCCTCCTTCTTGTGCCAGTTTCTATTGATGGGGCTTTGATGACTGGGTCCACCAATAGTCATAAGTTGTCACCGGGTACCGGAGTACCGGCCAACTTCACCTGCAAAGGTTATCCAGGGAAATGAGATTCCCCGATCCTCCAAGCACCTAGATGTCGGGTCACGACGGTGCGGGGCTTAGTTGGGAGATGTGACTATTTTTGAGGGGGATAGCTTATTTATTCAACTCATTCTCTCCGGAGATTCAGGAAGGTGAGGTTTCTCCAAGCATTCTAAACTTAGCAAATAAACTGAAAAAAAAAGATCCTGCAGGGTTAGAAGTATTTCATCTACTTATAGTTATGTCTAAACATTCAATACATCGATAATGCTCTAATACACTACACTAAATATCAAAGAAACACATAACCATGAGTTCATATTTCATCAGTACTGAGGGAAAAGAGGTTGTTAATCTACTTAAAATATCAGAGTAGAAGACATGAAGAACATTTAAACATAAAATACCATTAACTTGGAAGACCAGGCGCCAACAACATCATTACAAGAACCAACTCTTCTTCATTAATATTTCTTCCAGCCAACACTGGTGTGTGATACAATGGTGGCTCCAAGGGAGCATCTAACTACTGAATGCTTAAAGACCAAGGAGCATTGAGCTCTCTAATAGAAATGAAAATACTGCTTCTCTATTACTATGGACTGCAAAATCATCAATTTCGCCGACCCTTGGAAAATGGCTGGACTTACTATTTATACATATTTTCATCTAACCCTAACCCTATTCTACATTACACTGTAATAAAATATATTATCCAGGGGCTAGTACTACCTGTGCCACCCTACAAAAGAACTTGAGATGGAATAGGCCTGACATGTCAAAAGAATAAGACAAGAAGGTAGAGTGGAAGAATCAGCCTTGAGAAGAGAGCCAGGGAAGAGGAGGAAGAAATTTAATCTCGGGGATCGAGGCTACATGCCTCATAAATGGGAAATGTGGCACCCTGTCTCTCATGTGCTAGGTGTACATCCAAAGTGGTGCCTTGAGAAGACCATCCGTCAGAAAATCAACTGTTGATCCGATGTTCCTTGATGTAGCCAACTACCCTCTCATAGTATTTATTAACCACTTTTGAAAGTGACCAGTTGGCCTCGGGGATCGGGACACAGACCACTCAAAAAAGATACAAAACTTAGGATTCGAGACTCCAGAATCTAGGAACTTACGTTCTGAAAGAATAAAGAATATACAATGTTTGGGTTTTCTCTGACCTTTGGAGGAACTTTATTGTTGCTTGTTGTCATTGAAGGTTTGGAGGAGGTGGGAGATTCCATCCTCATTAATCTCTCTGAGGCCAGACCACTGGTACTTGGCTGCCTCAATCTGTTCTCCCAGCTCTGGAACATTGCTCTTGAATTCATTGGCCATTTTTGCCGCATCATGACCGCTAAGGATCATGTGAGTTAATCTTGCCATTTGAGTCCCGTCAATTCCCTCTGGGGATTGGTACCTGGATTCTACTAATTCATCAAACTTACCCAAAACGTATTCTTTCAGAGTGCATGTGTTAGTGCTGAATGGGTCAGCTTTGGAGACCTTTGTGACAAATGCCTTGTACATATTTGAAGAATACTGAACCGCATTGATCTTGTCATGCAGAACCCCTACCAGTTTCTTGAGAACCTTCAATGTGAGTTCAAGTCTAGAGTGTTGGGTCATCACAAAATCAAATGACTATTCTCCTAGAATCCCAAACTCAGAGACCATCTCTTCCCCAAGGTTGAGGAGCTCTTCTAGTTCTACCTTCCATGCCTCATAGCTTTCCATATCACCCTCCCATATGTTAAGGATAGTTTCTACCTAATGCAGAATGTGTCAGGCCGCATATAAAGCTGGGAGGGTGGATATTAGGAAGCGTCAAGTGTTTCCTACCTGCAGAGTGACCCACTCATCGACCGCTTGGACCTTCTTCTTCATTGCTTGTAGGGAGTCAATGTTGCTTTATGGTAATGGCACGTCAGATGTGGAGGCCTCCAGGGGAATGGCACTAATAGGCTGAGCCAGCTCAATAAGCAATCCCATAAGTTTTGTTGTCTTTTCCTTTTCTGCTTTGAGCCTTTGGGCCTTCTTTTCATATCAGGCCTCCACGGCTCTGGTCACCTCTTTTAACAGGTTCACTTCGCCCTGTTTTCTTTTTTTTCCCAATGATATCTTTGTGATATCATAATCCCCAGCCTCGGTGGTTGCTTCATCAATGTCTGGGGGAGGTGTTGCAACAACGACAACTGTTTCTCCTCTTGGCCCGGTTCGAAGAGTATGAACTGTCTAGGCTTTCTTGGCCTTCGACGGGCCCTAGACCTGAGCCATCATTTTGGCTAAGGAGAGGTGAGCTCTGGGGGTGGAAAAGGCTTTCCTTTTCTTACTTTCAACCAACCACTAAGGTGGCAGGGGTGGCTTATTTTCCAAAGTCTATTCTTTTAGTTCTTCCCTGGTGTCCTGTTGTTGTTCCTCCTTAGTGGTGTGAGTCTCGCCTGCCCCTTTCTCTTTATCCTGGGCTTTGTCAGGGACATTTCCCCTGGCAACATTTATTTCCTCTGCCTTGTCCTCTACATCTCTAGCTTCGTCTGGACCTTCATGGGCTATCCCGGGGGTTTCCTCTTCCTGTTGTTCTTCTTATTCTTCGACCTCTACCGCCAAGATTTCTTCCTTTTCTGGTATATCCTTTGGTAGTGGGGGAGGTACCGGGCCAAGATTTAGCATTTCGGCCGCAGTTATCACCTACCCAAAGGTCACTCCAAGGAGTGGCACTTGGAACGTGGCGGCTGAGGTTACAGTTGCTCCCGTAGGTCTGGTTTCCTTAGTGGATGCCATTTGTTCACTTTTCTTTTGCTGGTCCACCCCCATATCTTGTATCTCCAAGACTTCAGAGGTGATCTCCTGCTCTATTTCTTTCACCTCTTCCATCTGCTCCTCCTGTTCCTATGCAGGTTTTTGTTCCTTAGCTTCCTCTTGTGCTGGGACTTTGGCCTCTATTTGCTTGATGTCTCCCTGTAGATTCCTGAACTTTTCGATTGCAAAATGTTGTCAAACTCATCCTATGTGGGAGGGTTTGCGGGGACATCAGTAGGCTATTCTTCCCTTTCTGGCTCTAGGGAATCAAAAGAAAGAATCTTGACCTATGGGGTCTGGGGCATCCCCAAAACTAGCCCAACTTTAGACTTAGGGTTAAGCCTCTTCTTTCTTCTGGTGACCAAGGGAGGCCCCACGTCCCTTAGTGTTGTTTTCTCTTCTAGGTCCACCCCCGTTGCCTTAATCATCAAGGCTGCTAGTGAAGGGGAGGAGGGAGGACAAATCAGTCCGGCCATAAGTACTGGAGTAGCCAGCTGCATGATTAATTTTTCCTTCATTTGTTGGGAGGTTGCGACTGACTGCTTCATTTTCTCCTTTATGGAGACTTCTTATGAGGTTGGGGTTGTCGCAATTCCTTTCCCTTTATCTGCTCACTGTGAAGAAGTCCTGGCCCCCGGGGTTAACTTTGGTATAGGCTGGGCCGCCCGGCGAACACTCCTGGGGCACACCTTTTTGAAATCGAGGTGGCTTTGTTCAACTATGTGGTGAGTGAACTCCTTAATAGTGGGCCCTTCTTGGGTATCCCATTTCACGGGTGGGAGGGCCAATTTGTCTATCCCTTGTGCTTTGTACTGGGGATCCTCCATGGAGCCGGTGTCTGAGAAGTTCTCTGAGAATTTCTGGAGTTTCAATCTTTCCATCATTCCTGTGGTCATTCTGACATAATGCCACCCCCAAACATCTACATCATCCTGGCAGTCTTCCCAGAAGTCCTCCATGTGGTATTGATGGGGATCTGATTCCCAGGGAAGTGTCGTTGTGATCTTTCCATGCGGATCAAAGTGTTTCCGCGTCAAGTAAAATTCTGCCAGGTTATAGATTTTAAGCTCATTTTCTGCCTCTTTTGCGGCGGCCAGACTACATGAATAGTTCCCACAAGTAATTGGGAAAAAAATATTTGTTACCTTCTTTAAGGAAAAAATTGCATGTAGCTCCATTATCTTCCTACAATATTCCAGGAGAACCACCTTGTCCCCACAATGTTTGGGCAACAAGTAGGGTTTCCCGGAGAAGTCGGTCACCCTTATGTATGTATTTTGTGAAAACTATATATATTAATGCCTGTAACTCCCAACCAGATTCATTGCCTCTATAGATAGGTGGTACCCTGCATCCCAGGTAGGTGTGAGCAGGTGGTAGTAAATGAAGGCATCATTCATCCAGAAAAAACTTGGGAAGCTGGCCTCCCATTGAGTCTGTGGGAAATGGTCCCAAGGGGCCTTTTGGCCTAGGCCAATTCCGAGCACACCCTCAGTGAGTAACCCATTGGCGTGGGGCTGTTGTTGTGCCAGGGCCCAAAAAATATAAGAAGTCATATAAAATTTCTTCTTCATGGCTAATTGGAGGAACTGGGAGTCCACATGATTTGAAATTATAGCAGCCCTGTCAAAGTATTCTTCACCCGTGCTGATGCCCAGCAGAAAGTAGTACATCCATTCAGAGAATTCTCGGGCATGTTGTTGCCCAAAGACCCGACATAAGGCTATCATCCCCATTTGGATGCTTTCTTTAAATTTGGCCTTGGGGATTTCCAGCTTCATCCTCTTAGGATCCCTCTTCGGGGTCTTCAGCCAATGATTGTTCATGTATATACGCACTGCTTCTTCCAATTGAGTGAATTGGGCCAAGGCATCTGACCGGGTGACTACGACTGGTTTGTCAAATTGGGGAATCCCCAAGCCCCTCTAGAAGGTATCAGGATTGAGGGACACCATGACAGTAGGGTACCCTGTTGGTTCTGGGGCTGTGAGCATAACAGCTCAGACAGATGTGTTGTAATGTGCCACAAGTGTGAGAATAAGCTCTGGCAACTACATAGAGCACGAGAAAAAAGCTGCCTTGAGGATCCCAAAATTCCTGATCTAAATGGCCAATGGGTCTCTGGCCTATCTTTTAATGTACATGATCTTTACCAAGGCCTGCATTTTGGGCCATGTCCCGACACTGGTGTCTGTGATAAGCTGGACTTTGGACTCAATTTTTGAGCCCATGATAATGCTATCTTTTACATATTTCATGCTCAGGGGCAGCTTTTCCAAGGCCTTCTCTATTTTGGATCTAACCGCCGCCCTGGTAACCGTTGTAGAAGAAAGTTTCAGACTTCTGGGTGGTGAAGGTGCAGATGCTTCAGACATGATGACTGTATTTTTCCAAAAACCTACAAGGCAAAGTGACCATCAGAACATAAAGATAAACAAAACTACTCCAGCGTCCGGAGATCTTACCATCGCGATGCTTGCTTTTCCTGAAAAGTTATTTTCATTCAAAAACTCTGGACAGCGTTCATACATATATTGCGAACTTAGAATTTCAATTAACCATCCAGGTCTGGGGGATTTTATCACACTTAGTAAAAGGACATGGGGTGGGTGATGGCAAGAAACTTGGAGCCTGGGAAAATAAATGTTGGAAGGCATGCACCAAAAGTGAGCCATTCAGACCCATGTGGGTGCCACGTAGGTGAGCATTAAATAGGAGTTATGGTGACGGCGGTGTAGCCAACTATCCGAATGCATGAAAATTGAAGGCCACTTTGACAAATTTAAATGCACACATGGGACATAAATAAAAGTCAGGTTGGTTTATGGAGGAGAGAGAAAACCACCTGTTTGAAACCGACCAAGAGCCGAGTTTCAAACAGGCAATATTCTGTACAGAGCGAGCTTGCAGACTAAAAACCAGCAACAGACGCAGTACAGTGAGCTTGCTCAGCTACCAGGAAGGATACACATGGAATATACACCAATGTTGAAGGGTATATACACATAGGTCAAAATGGTATACAATAAATATACACCAAATTCACACACACACAGCGCAGAGCAAACCTTTACAAGAAACCAGACAATGTATAGAATATTTATAATTTTCTACACCATTTACAAACTAGACTACACCTACACAGAGGGCAGACAACCTTCTGGTAGAGCCGACCCACCAACGGGTGGCAAACCAGAAAGAAACGTGAGACAGACAACAAAACAAGACAACACAAGACCCACAAAACTAGAAAGAAAGCCAAAGCGAGAGGAGGCACCAACCTGAAAATGAAGAAAGGAAAGGAAACGAAGCCTTTGCAAAAAGCTCTGCAATAGCTTCAACTGCCAAATGACCACAACCCGCCACCACAAACCACTCACTATAGCTCAGAAGTGCTTGGAATGATTAGCACTGGATTATCGCTAAATTGCTGCAAATTGCTCTGAAATTGCTCTGAAATCACTTAAGTGTTTTAATCGCGATAAATGTGAAAATGACAGGTAACTTATATTTATACCTATGGTAAAAATCAAGTCACCTTTCCTTCCGCAAACTCTGACCAGACAAACCTCCGGACTCCGGGCCTGGGGATTCCATGCGACAATACCACCTTTGGGAAAGAAGACATCGTGGCAAAGAATCCTGGAGTCTGGAATCCAACTCTCGACAAAGGATGACCAACTCCAGGACCGGGTCCTGGAGACACGAGAGACCAACAAAACAAAACAACACCGCAGGGAAGAAAACCCCGGAGAAGGAAAACAAAGGAAACAAACGAAAAGACAAGGCAAGAGCCAAAAGCAGAAAGCAAGAAAAAAGGGGGGGGATGCAACATTTTGCACACAAAATATAGGGACGGGGATGCAGGGCATAACAATACCTTCCCTTGCTTGGGACCTAGTAAGAGACCAGGAGTCCAGATTTGTGAAGAAGTCTAAGGCCCTTGCACAGCTTTATCTACTATGGCGGCTTCTTAGACAATTGGAAGACCTCTCAACCATTCACCAATTTCTTCTTCCTCTTATAACACCAAACAATCCTGTTGATAATATTGATCACTTTTCCTTACAATCCAGGCTACTGAATGAAGATAAGAGATTATGTCTTCCTGGGTGTTTAAAAAGTACAAGTCAAGTTGGATGATTGGTGGAACCTCTTCCTGACCAGGAATTATGAGAGTAGGCAACACCATGAATGCTTCATTTAAAGGGAATAACTATCGATACTTTGTGTATCAACTCCCTAGTAGAGTCACCAAAAATCTATTAGCATACAGATTTGTTCTTCTATAAATTATCAATCACTTTCTCTAAGCCCACGAAAAACAATAATCTTAAACTAACAGTTGAATTATAATATGGAAAATTATAATTCTTTGAATTAAGGTACAACTCCCTATTTGATCTTCAATGAATCTTGACAATCACGTATTGCTTTTACAAACACATACACTTTTGACCAGAAAGAGAATAAGGTTTTAGTAGTATTTCATACATCAACATGTCATGAAAACTAAAAGATAGATGAAAATTATAACACCAAATGAAGCTCACAGACTTCAAATTTAGAAACTAGTTGCTGGAAAAAAACTATACTAAACATACCATAGAAAAATCCACTTAAAAATAGATTTTCAATACTCAAGAAATATCCCAACAGAGATCAATATGCTAATATAAACCAACAGATTCACAAAGCATATATTTTTGTTCCATTCATATCAAAAATTTACTTCCAAGTTTGCTTTTTGAAAAACAACTAACTGAAAGGTACTAAAACTATAAGTCTAAAGCCTAGCTTAACCAAAATTACCATCATCCAAATTCCAAATTATCCCAGCTATAAATAGCCATCAGTTTTAGAAAATAGGAACTGGCATCCCGAGATACACTCTACGGGATTCAGTATATAACAGCTTTTCCAAAATCACCCAAATTCAAAAACAACATAAACTAAGAAAACTACCACTACTCTGTGATCTACGAAGCATGATCATGGAGTGGTGGATGCAATGAATCACTTTGATTGGTCCTGTGAGGTGTCAGCAATGCGGGAACTCCTCCATTCTTTGTGCACCCTTACAACATTGTTGATCGTGACCTGATGTGGCAGAGTAATATGAATTACCCTCTGCTTCAGGAATTTCTTATCTTTGCAGACCTGGGTGATTTTCTGTATATGCTCCTCAAGGTGATCAGTACACACCATCAGCATCACTTCCATATTGGCTAGGGTTGTAAATTCATCTGTAGTAATATCTTTAGCATCTCTGATGGCTATAATCTCACGCTCAAATTCCAGCAGCAACTCATCTGCTCATTTGACACTTTGGGTATCCTCTTTAATGAGTGAAACATTCAAACATTTGAGATCCTTTTGCATAGTATCCATCAACCCCTTTGATTCACTCAATAGATAGGTGGTCCTATCATGATCGGATTTAATAACAGAGTTTCTCCACTCTATACTCTTGATGGAGACATAAAGAGTATCTTCATCTAGACCTGGAACAGGTTTCTTGGTTAGAAATTTTCTCACCCCATATTTCTCTATCTCGTAGAGTTGATTTGTTATTTTCAGCCATTTTTTATTCTATTTTTCCCACTCTGCTAATTCCACTAGAATTTTTGCGACAATCGAACTAACCACTCCGTGAGTCTTAATTAGTTGATTGATATAATTGCCTCCCTTTTGTATCATGGTTTGAATCCATTTAGTGTAGGCATCTGCAATCAATTTATTCTTTTGGATTTGATCTAGAGTTTTCCTAACCTCTGGGGAACGTGGATCAAATGACTGTGAAGCTATATTCAAAGGGATAGGACTAGAATCCTGAACTTCTTGAATGAATTCAGCCATCTTTTGGATTGTTTCTTTCATCTCATTTTTATCCTTTTCATCTTTAAAATACCTATGTATGATGTTTTTCATAGAATTCTCCAAGTGTTTCACATTAGCCACTTTGGTTCCATACCCGAGATCTATCTTCTCAACTATGAAGTCATCTGTAGTGGCTTTGGAGAATTCCTTATCATTCTTAGGAACTACACACTCTACATACTAGTGCCCTTTTTTTCCATCAATGTCCACCCTGGATTCTATCCTAATCCTTTTCGGTTTCTCTGAGGAACTCAGACATTTTCTTACCATGTCTTCAACAGGTAGTGTTATTGGAAGGACATTCCTTTTTCTGCTAATAGACATTTCTAACAATTTCAAAGTGGGAACCGATGACTGTTGGGAATCTGCCAGTGCCTGTGTTGGACTAGTGGGCATAGAAATCATAGAATCCTTGACTTCTTGTTTATTATCTCCTCCCAAAATAGCTTTTTCTGATACAAAACCTTGTGAGTTCTTATCTGCCATCACAGTGTCCATTTCTTTGAGATTGATCACTTCTTTTTCTACGAATGGCTTGACTTATTCTTTGAGAGCCTTTCTCTTAGATGTCCTCATGGGTGGAACAAGATGAGGAGACCTCTGCTTTTTGGCCTTAGATTCAGCAGCTTTTGTATTTTTTAGATTTGGGAGAACCTGCAACAGAAACATTTTCATTAGAACATGGGATAGAATTTTCATCATGAGCTTTAACAACTAACCCTCTAGTATTGTTCCTTCTATGAGGAGGTGGTCTTTTTCTAGCAATCCATCTTTCAGTTCCTTTTATAACACCAAGAGTTTTAATGTGAATAATCTGTCTTTCTTCTATATTCTAGTAAATCTCAGGAAGTGGCAACCCCTGAATCTTCTCTTTATACTATTCATCAACTATATCTTCATCTTCCCCCTCTTCTATTCCATTTGCATCAATGCCTGTTTTCAGGTTAACTATTTGTACAAGTGTAAATCTACACCATAATCTCCTTCTGACCTCAAAATCATCTGCACAATTTTCCCAGAATTCCTCCATTTCAAGGATATGATGAAATTCATAAGGTTAACTAAAATGTCATGCAGCATAATCCCTAATGTCAAAATCTCTCCTAGCCTTGATGGTTTTTAGTTTCAACTTATTCAATTCATGCTCTAGATTGAGAGCATCAGAAGAATTCTTATAGGAATAAAAACCTAGTTCTACAGGAAAACTAGATTTGGCTCTACCCTTTCTGTCTTTGAGATCTTTGTGCACATGGGCCAATTGGTGCCCAACTTTAGTTACAACATGAAAATCCAGAGCATATCTAGGCAATTTGAATGGCTCCCCTTCAAATATACCCACCCTTATGTAAGTAAACCTTCTGAATTGAATGAAGAAACTCCCAAAGACATTGACGAACTTCTTGGCTTCCTCTGACATTCTTTGTTCAATGTTCCCCTGCAACTCAAAGATCAATATTCTTAGAAAAACACTGTTTACTTTCATAAAACTATCAACATGGAATTCTTTCTGCAAATGGGGATAATATTCATACACCTTCATGTTAGGAACATGTAATTCATGAAATAAACCATCCCACTTTGTAGTACAAGCTAGTGCATAGAATAAATAAGAAGACATACAGAAGCCACTGGATTTTTCTAAATAATTTACCAATTGATGATGAAGTTCATCAGCAATACAATCCACCCAATCAATGAACTTTTCCCCTCCCAAAGTTATCTAGATAAAGAAATACATCCAGCCTTGCGAGTAATAAGCATGGTTATTACCTTTGATCCTATTCAACAAAATCACTAATTCTGCAACTTCAGGTTTGAAATGATCTATAGTAAGGGGTTTTGGAAGCCTTGACCCTCCTCTTTTTGCCTCCAACAACCATTGTTTGGCAATTTCAATTCTATAAATCTGTTTCTTCGTCGAGAAAATAGAATAGGAGGAAGCAATGGTCTATCCTTCATTAGGATCCTTTTCTGGAATTCCCATTGCTGTGAGGATAACGTCTCGGTTAATGAAGATTAGAGGGCTTCCATCAATTTTCTTAATGCATCTCTCTTCTCTATCATACCTTTTAACGCATTCCATTACTAACTCTAGGTAGGGGGCCACTAGGGGAAATGTCGATGCATCAGCTAAACCACTCAACACCACCTTCTCTATTATAGAATCAGAAATAGGGCTTTTAATCTTACTGTGAATCACCTCAAAGTCACCTTCTTTTATCATTATGTCATCGCATTCAGGAAGTGAACTAACTAGAGGAGAGGTTCGCCCAAAATTTGGGAGCGGGGACTTCATATTTCTTATGGGGAAGATTTACAAAAGACTAAGATTGTAGAAGGAAAACAAAGCCTTTCAATATCAAACTTTTTCAAATGGCTTCAATTTTGAACAAGGACTCTAGAAGAGAAAAACACTAACCTAAAGATTTTGCACACTCTAAGCTTCACAGGATGAGAGTATACCTTCTGCTACGCCACCAATTCAATTTCACTAGGAGAACTGCACCAGAAGACCAATAGCACACACTCTTAACTTATAACTAATTTTCCTAGAAAATGTGAAGGCTTTGCATTAAATGACAATGCGGGCTCTTAATTAAATGTGACAAGAGTTTTTTCTTGATGCGATCATTATGTGTCGCAACTCTTAAATTACTGAAATAACATATAAGTTTCATATCTAATAATGATTATATCCTGAAAACGCGCACATAAAATCATCACCCGCCAGTTGTCACTTTGCTCACGTCGCCGCTTTCTTTTCATCTATTCAACACACAAGCTTTAGTTGAACCACAAACTTTAATATAGCTTAGTTCATGAATTAAGCTCAACGGGTAATAAAACATTACTTCCTCTTGGTGTGTTTTAAAAGAAAAAACCTCGTGAGCGGCGAAAACCTAGACTCTACTACACCTTTTGCAAGATGAAGCCCACAATTGAACATTGAACCTTGAACTAGACAAGTTCAAGATTCAAAGTTCAACGGAAGAGTGAACTTTGCAAACCGCGCCACTCATTTTTCACATAAAGCAAAGAAAAAGCGAAACACACCGCAAGGCGATGTCGAACCTTGAACTAGACAAGTGCAAGATTCAATGTTCAACCGACAAGGGGAAAATGCAAACTAGGCTGAAAAATTATTTGCAGACATTTTACCTCTTGGATAATAAACTCCCAATTTTGGGAAATGATAAAACATAGAGCATGAGTCAGAAATTAGGGGTAACAAGTATCATTGACAAATTGTTGTGAAACTGAGGGGGGAGCTTGGTGGCTTCTCGGACTCCTTGATTTCTACCGACTCGAGCCAGATTGAGGAAATTTCTACCAAGGATTTTAGAAATGATAATAAAAAGGTAGGGTGGCAGGGGGTCACCTTTCCTAACTCCCTTTCTATCTCTGAAGTATCCACAAGGAATCTGATTAACCAAAATAAAGAAATGCACTATCTCTATACATTCTTGGATGATCCCAGTCAGTTTATCACCAAATCCAATTTTAGACAACACATGGTATAGGAAATGTCATTTAACTTTATCATAAACCTTAGAAGTGTCTAATTTAAAGTCCATACCTAGTATCCAACATTTTTATATAGAGTGGATGATCTCATGGGTGGCAATGGAAACATCCAGTATTTGACACCCTGGGACAAATCCTTTCTGGAAGGGACTAACAAATTTGTCCAAAAGGGGTTTTAGTCGATTGGCCAGCACCCTAGAGAACAATTTGTAGATGGTATTGCATATGCTTATAGGCTTGAAATTTTTCATGCACTTTGGGTCATTAACTTTAGCTAAAAGCACAATATAAGTATTATTGAAGCTTCCTCATCAGCTTACCAGTCCTAAAAAAGACTCTTGTAGCCCTCATCACATCAAAGTTGACAATGTACAAGAATTATTGGAAAATGCATGGGGGAACCCATTAGGATCTAGGGCCTTGTACAGACCCATAGAAAAAAAATGCTAGGGTATGTTTAGGATCATGGTATACCAAGCTATGTCCTTAAGTGGCAATGAAAAATCATAAAATCAGAGTTAGTCAACTTGATGTAAAAAGTTGGACATCTTATCAACCTTATGTGAAAAAGTTGTAAGAACAAAATCTGTAGGAAATTGAATATAGTTTCTAAACTAATAGCCCTTTTATAAAAAAAAATTAATCTAATTGTTGAAAATTTTAGATTTCAATGCAGCAGTATGAAAATTTTAGGAAAAAGATAAAAAAGTACGTGTATGTCTGACCACCTTAATCACAATCAAATGATTATATCTTTTCACAAGATTTTAGATATAAGTAGTATACTCATGCCCGGATGTGACACAAATTTTTTTTTATTTTTTTCTCAAATAGATAATTTATTATGAATTTCCTACTATGAATTTTTCAGAATAATAAAAATCTTGTGTTTGACCACCTTAACTAATTCTAAACTTTACAAAAAAAAAATTAAATTTTCTTATAGTAGGAAACGCATAGACTGTGACACATGTTTCGGATTTCAAAAAGGTTAAACCGTTTGAAAGTTATAGTTGTTTTTCAATCAGTCTGTCAATCAGGACTTTAGAGGTAACTCAAATAGAAAATAAGTAATAAATACTTATTGAAATCAAAATTTGATAGCAATTATATTGATGGAAACCTGATAATCTCTTTAAGAAAACCTTTTTGTTTCATCAATTTTAGGTGAAAAAAAGGTCATTAGCTACATCGCCAAAGTCTGGAGGTCAGAGGAAATATGATAAACATGTTTTTTGGATTGACCATCCATGTTTGGAATTGCAATCCAAAACCCGCGGCAAATACCAAGGCTAATCGGATATGAGATAATATCGGATATGAGATACTAAATTGGATATGAGATATTAAATCAGATATGAGATATTATTGGATATCGGATATCTCCCGCCAAAATTTCACTTTCAATTTGAAATTTCAACATTTTCAACATTGATTTTAGTTATTTAGTTTTTTAAAGATTTCAAATTTTATAATATTAATATTATACAAATACTAAATGATAATAACATTAGTATTAAATTATTATTATTTATATTAGTATTGTATAATAGTAGTATTATATTATATTAATATTAGTATGATATTTAGTAATATTACTATTAATATATCATTATTATTCATATTAGTATTATATTACATTATATATATTTCTCTTATATTATATAAATTAATATTATATTATTATTGTATAATAGTATAATATTAGTATTATATTTTTTATTATTTATATTATAATAATAATACCTAGGAGAGAGAGAGAGAGTCCTAAGAGTACATCTTAGGGGACGTAAGGTGTCTTACAGGGTCGTAGGACCCATTAATGACTCCTACAACTCCTTATGAACCCTTACAACCCCTTAGGAAGCCTAAGAGTACATCTTAGGGGTCGTAAGGTGTCTTAAGGGGTCCTAGAACCCATTAATGGGTCCTATGACTTGTTAATGGGTCCTACAACCCCTTATGACACCTTACGACCCATTAGGAAGCCTAAGAGTACATCTTAGAAGTTGTAAGGTGTCTTAAGGGGTCCTAGGACCCATTAATGGGTCCTACTACCCCTTATGACACCTTACAAACCATTAGAAATCCTAAGAGTACATCTTATGGGTCGTAAGGTGTCTTAAGGGGTCCTAGCATCCATTAATGGCTCCTACAAACCCTTATGACACCTTATGACCCATTAGGAAGCCTAAGAGTATATCTTAAGGGTCGTCAGGGGTCTTATGGTGTCCTAAGACACTGTATATGTCCTATGACCCCTTGAGATCCATTAATGTGTACTAGTAACCCTAAGATGTATTATTAGGGTTCCTAAGGGGTTGTAAAGTGTCTTAATGGATCCTATGACCCCTTATGACACCTTAAGACCCATTAGAAAGACCAAGAGCACTTCTTAGGGGTCGTAAGGTGTCTTAAGGGGTCTTAACATCCATTAATGGATCCCAACATAGATTAATATGTCCTATGACACGTTGAGACTCATTAATGTGTACTAGGAACCCTAAAATGTATTCTTAGGGTTCGGGTGATCCCACAATAGTGGGTTACACTTTTTCGGAGGAAGAAATTCCTCAAGAATCCGTGAGGTGGGAGGATTTAGTTGGGTACTTTCAATAGAAAGTACCTGATTGTTTCGATCGGAACATTAATAGTTTCAATTGAAACTACCTTTTTTGCTTAGTTTCTATCAAAACTAACCTAGTTTCGATTGAAACTAAGTTAGTTTCGATCGAAACTAAGCTAGTAAAGATTTTAGTGGGATTTTGACCCATAAGCATGTTAAACTAAGAAAGTACTTTCGATACAAAGTACTTTCGATCAAAACTAATTAGTTTCAATTGAAATTACTTTCTATCAAAAGTACTTTCTATCAAAACCCCCAAAATTGAGGCTATCTGCAAAGGCTAACAGAAATCTACAGTTTTCATGGCTTCGGGGCTCAAGCGTGGGGCTCAAATGGAAGAATAGGGACACCTCCTTTTGCATCGCACAAGTACTCTGAACAAGCTTTCTAACGAATATAGATTTGACAAATTTTGAATTAATTAGGTCTATGTATTTTGACGTGCATCGG
>MU227283.1:612699-627196 GCA_018584345.1 Thuja plicata
CACCATGTTAATAGTCAAATTTTAGTCATATTCAAATGTCATTATGTATATTAAAGTTAAAAAATACTAATGTAAAGTGTCAATAATCAGCCATCATTGATGACAATTCATACAAGTCAATAATGTAGCTAATGTATGTCGTATCTTTGTGCTTGATAGTGGATATCTTCTCGCTGAAATATTTGTGTTTGTCCACATTTCAATCCATTGATGGCTCCTACTAAGAATATTGACATTCTAGGATGCGTAGCTGTGGAGACCACATACACTGGTCTTCTCACAACTCTTCTTTCTTTTCTTGTCGTAGTCAAAGTAGTGTTCGCCTGAGAAGGCAGTACACGAATGGGTAAACGAATTAGAAAAGGAAATTATTTTTATATAATGGTTATTCATTCCAATGACGTGCATTGTCATGATCAGATTCGCATGAGTAGGGGAGCCTTCTTTCATCTAGCTAGTATCCTAAGGCTGAAAGGAAGCTTGACAGATACAATACACTTGAAGTTAGAAGAACAACTTGTGATATTTCTCCACACCCTTGGCCACAATCTGAGGAACCGCAAGATTGCCCACAACTTTGGGCACTCAGGAGAGACAGTCAGTTGATACTTCCACAAGGTGTTGAGGGCTATCTTAGCACTCCACAAGGATTAATTTATAGCACCTGGTCCAAACACTCCTCCTGAAATTAGTGGGAAGGACAGTTTTGATCTGTTTTTCAAGGTAATTCTTGTGTTGTTACAAATTTCTTGTATGGATTTATATCGTTATCCTATTACTAGTTGGTCGTACAATTGATGTTTGTATCATATCGTATAGGATTGTGTTGGA
The DNA here is from genome assembly GCA_018584345.1 of Thuja plicata. Classification (NCBI taxonomy): domain Eukaryota; kingdom Viridiplantae; phylum Streptophyta; class Pinopsida; order Cupressales; family Cupressaceae; genus Thuja; species Thuja plicata. Next base: position 613,531 of record MU227283.1, read on the forward strand.
GCTATCGATGGAACCCATATACCACTCACCGTCGATGTCAACATGCATGGTAAATATTGTGATAGAAAAGGCAACTTGTCGCAAAATGTTATGGTTTTGTGTTCCTTCGATTTTAAGTTTTAGTACTGCCTTGCTGGTTGGGAAGTGTCTATTGTGAATAGTCATGTTCTAGCTTCAACTCTCTCAAGAGAAGATCTACTTGGTGTTCCCCCCGGTAAGCCAAACTATAGTTTAATATACTCGAGGGTACAATCAATGTTTGAAGTTTTAACAATCTACTTTATTTATGTAGGAAAATATTTTCTAGTGGATGCTGGATATCCCAATGCACCTGGATTTCTTTCTCCTTATTAGTGTACAGGTTACCACCTGAAGGAGTTTTCAAGAGAAAATCCAATAAACTCTCCACAAGAGTTGTTCAACCACTGACACTCCTCTCTTAGAAATGCAATAGAGCGTACATATGGTATTCTCAAGAAGCATTTTCCAATCCTTAGGCATGTCACGTCTTATTCTATCATGACACAAGCCCATATTGTATTAGCATGTTGCATACTACACAACTTCATTTAGATAGAGGACGATGTTCCATCAGAAATTGGTACCAAAGAGGAAGATGATCATGATGGGATAGATGTACCAATGCTTGAGACATATGGGTTGTCTCAGCATGATAGAGACCAGTGGGAATAGTTTCAAGATGATATAGCAAGTACAATGTGGGAAGACTATAGATCCAGAGATTAGTTGTACTTTTATGGGTCAACGTGTTTTATTTGAGTAAACTTATGTATGCAAATACTTTGATATACATGATAGTTTCCTTTTTCTTTTGTTCATATTTGGAAGTATTGGACTTGTACATAATAGTTGTACTTTTATGGGTCAATGTGTTTTATTTGAGTAAAATGATGTATACAAATACTTTGATATACATGATGGTTTCCTTTTTCTTTTGTTTGCATCTGGAAGTATTGGACTTGTACATAATAGTTGTCCTTTTATGGGCCAATGTGTTTTATTTGACTAAAATGATGTATGCAAATACTTTGATATACATGATGGTTTCCTTTTTCTTTTGTTCATATTTGGAAGTGTTGGACTTGTATATAATAGTTGTACTTTTATGGATTTGCATATAAATACGTTCCATGTCTATGTTTAAACCATTAACAACAATATGCTTACACCATTAACAAGCCTTTGTACATTGTCAACAGTTGATCTAAACCATGGCATACATAGAACTCATGATGAGAATGGAAGAAACTGGTAACATGAGCCACTTATCTTCTTCCTCAAAGAAGGTACAATGGACCAAAGAGATGGAACACAAGTTTCTAAACTTGCTCATTGAGAAAGTCCAACTTGGAAGAACAAGAGATGGGGGATTCAAAAAAGAAGCATGGACCGCCATTGAGAGGCGGTTCAATGCGGATATGCACCTCACTCTAATAAAGGACAATTTTAAAAACAAGCTGAAAACATGGAAGCTTACATATAGAGTGATGAGAGAGTTCAGAAATACAAGCGGTTTTGCTTGGAATGAGGCAACTCAATGCATGGATCCTGAGGAGAGTGTGTGGATGAGCTTTTGAAGGCAGGGTGGTCTTTCTAATAATTTGATTGAAATATTATTGCCTTCTTATAAAGTTAATAACGAAACACAAAATCTAATCCATTTATTTATGCCAACATGCAGAAGAGAGAGTTCAAAAATGCCAAAGTGTATAAGAGGCAGCCCTTCCAATACTTCAATGAATTGAGTGTAATTGTTGGTAATGACATTGTTGAAGCTAATGCAGCTACGATTGGCCATGAGAGTGAGGAAGGGAACCCTATGGATGAGGCATTTGATGTGCATGATGAAGAGGACATTGGTTTCGGTATAAATCTTGACAGTGTTGCTGATTTGGATGAATACCTTAATCATTCAAATTAGTCCATTGCAAATAAAGAAACTCCTACATCATCAAGAGAGGGAAAGAGGAAAAAGGCAAGTATGACCAGTTCCTTGGATGTCATCTGTGAATCAGTCAAGAAATTAAAAGATAGCATCGACAATGTTCACCTGGACACAAAGTGGATAAATTTGATGAGGATATTGTTTTTCTTAGCGCGTATAACGCTCTCAAATCCATCCCTGAATTGAGTCGAGGTGTTTTTGTGAAGGTATATGACACCTTCGTGCTTCTACTGTAGGGGCTCCCTTTCTTTATTGCTGCTCACTATTTTTGTGGACTCCTTGTTTCTCTTCACACTTAAATGCACTAGCCTTGCCTTAGTTTTGTAGCTGAAATTTCATTTTTTTGTCAAGCCCTAAAGACCATGTCATTTGGATATATGTCTTGTTGGTGATTACTATCAAAGGTTATTAAACTATTGTTAAACCTTGTTAGGACTGTCACTTTATTGTTTTCTCTATCATTCTTCTCAAGAGTACTGTCCTCTCTATTACAATGACTATTATCATGCAACTTTTGCCTTAGATGTGTCCATATTCAGTGAATATGTCATCATTCTTGCCTCTTACATCTGTATTGCACATAGGTAAAGTTATTGTCACAACATGTTTATCACTGCTTTTCATATCTATGATGGCATTGACTAATTCAATATAGACTGCAATTTATGTTATCATGCATCGCAATCTTGGTGATAGACCACTATTAATGGTTTATTGGAAAACACCATTTACATCCTTATTTCACCGTCAACCATGAACCCATTCCTCTCCCTTTGCTCTTAGTTGATATGTCATTACTTCTATATTCTTTCATCACGATTCTTCAACCCCTGCCATTGTATTAGGCCATTTTTCTTGTTATTGCTAATGCTGCTACTTATTTGTATTGGATTGTGATTTGACATAATAATTCTCCTTTGACAATGCTTGTCAAACTATCTTGGTCTGATTGTTTGTTACTTTCATATCATTCAGGACCTGTTATCAAGTCTGTTCTATATGAGTGTTTTAGGGTTGTCTATACAGATCACATTTGTTTCTCTTCATATTTCTCTGGAGATTGAAATGTACACTACATTCAATAGCCTCATAATAAAAGTCGGGAGTGAACAGATGACGGGAAGTTTCGTTATGACGGAGATTTTTTTTTGTCTGAATCGTTCTTGTTTGTTTTACTTGTAAAAAAATATGTTTTGCGAATAAGCTTTTTTTTGCTGTCACGCATGAGATTTTTTCCCTTTTGTTCGTCGACAGTGAATATGATTGCCTTCAACAAACAAAGGTTGTCTGTGAATATAATTAATATTTCTGAGCAAGACTAGAACACAATTTGGATGCTTACTGTGATTAAAATCTTCAAAGTTCGTATTTTAAAAAACTATTTATTAACAACATGAATATTTCACAGACCATGAATCTTTCACAGTTATGATACCAATGTGCATTGATTTTTGAATTTGATTTTTAGAATTCATAACGTTTATGATGCTAAGTGATGCGAATACACCGAAATTCTTAAAATTTGCATGAAATTTGTTTTTAGACGAATGGAAGGTCTGTTCTTAATGATAAATTAGTTGATTTTTCTGCCAAAAATGCACCAGATGTTTTCTTTAAGTGCCCAATAAAATTGTATGTAAATCTTTGTTTTTCTATTTATTTTAGGGGTTGCGAACTCTTTTAAATGTATGGGCATTTCTGTTTAAAGAACTGCTGTTAATTCAGATTTTTTTTTTCAATATTCAAAAATTTTATTAACATTTTTCTCTTCACCATTGTAATATAGTTTTCTTGAATTTTTTTTGGTTATTTTAAATCTTTTCAGTTGATAGACTGTTTTAGAATCTTCATTTCAAGATGTTATTGGTTTAGATTATGGATGTATGGGTTGAACATAATATGATCTGAAAGTAAGCAATCACTTCATATATCTTCGGAGATTGAAATGTACACTAGATTCAATAGCCTCATGATTGATTTAAGTTCATGGTTTCAGGAGCAATAAAGAATATGAATGTAGGAGAAGTTATTTTCTATGCTTGTGATTTATATGTAATTTGTATCAAGCAATAGCTCTTGGAAAGAATTGTATTACAGACAAGGGTCTCCTCACAACTTCTTTCTTCATATATGGTACAGCTTCTTATTGCTAATTATATCTAGTATAGTCAATAAACATTATGGCATTCTCATTAAACAGATAAACTTGGATGAACTAACCAACAGAAAATTTGAAGTCATTATCTTCCAAAAAGAAACAAAAGACAATAGTATCATGAGACCCTGAACTCAAACTTGTAGAGGAAAAATGTATAGTCTCTGCACCTCATCTACACTGTGGACCTCTTCATGAATCACCTTCGGCCTGTAGAAGAAAAATATCTCTCCCCTTTCCTACATGCCAATCCATTAATAGTTGTCTTAAATAACTCCTGTCACTCTATAAACCACATTACCAATTCACAAAACCAATACCAGAGTAGAACACAAAACATTATGCTTGACAAATCTGCCTTGACACTGCTACTAAACATTAATATGCTTGACAAATCTTCCTTGACACTAGACACATTCCTCTTATATCTTCACAAAGGGGGAAACCTGATTGAGAAAGAAATATCATATTGCAAGGGGTGGAAACTTTGTTCTTTTTGCATTTGTTAGTCCTCTTGCTTTTAACATATTTAAGTGGAATACACCAAGGAGTACCACATGATGAATGCTTAATATAATGCATTGTCAAGGTGTACTCTCAGAACTGTCCATTTCTAGTTCTTGAGAACAGATGGTGATATCAATGTGTTTTGGTAGATGACTGTATTGTTCATGATTTTGTCTCATGGTAAAGAAACAAAAATGGATAGTTCTGAGACTACACGTATGATGATAGTGTGAGACTACACATGTGCTGATAGTAAAAAAGTTTGAAATAGCTTCTGGATTCAATTGTGTAGATATTTTTTCCATCAACTTTTCTGATCACACTCTGTGATCCTTCATCAAAATGAAAGCACAAAAGGATTGAAAGGGAAGTCAATCATTTTTCTCTCTTTCAGTCATTTTGTTGTCTTTCATCTTGATGGTTGATCACAGAGTGTGATCTAAAATGTTGATGCAAAAATTCTGTACACAATAGAATGCAATGAACTATCTGATAAGAAAACCTAAAGTACACAAACGTGTGATACTCCACATATCCTGATAAAAAAATGAGCTATCTAATGATTGTTTACTGTCCATGTTTTTAAACAATCAATATTTATGATGGTGCTCCTTGGTGTATTCCATTTAAAAATAAACTTGTTTTTGTTTTTCTATCTTGTTTAGTTTGTATATGCAGGATTGACCATCTAACCATATAGTCAGTAATGGGAAGAATGAGCGGGATATGAGACGGTTTCTCACCGTGTATGGGGCATAAGGGCGTAGAGTGTGCATTTCCCTGCATTTTTCTTATTTAACGGTGTGTTTTGACACCACCATTCAGTTCATGGATATTGTTCTTCCCCATCTTCTTTCTGATGTTATAGATGTTTCATTGTATTTATTGTATAAATTTGTAATATCAATATATTTGAAACTTTTTCATTTTGTACTAATAGAAAATAGTCATATTGTTATATGAATGTTGCTATTTGTCTCCAATACTAAGTTTGGTTGCTTCAATAGTATGAATGAACAAAAATCTGTTTGATACAGGGGTGATGACTATGATAAATGTTCCTATGTGTGACTGTGGTGATGGAGTGCGCTGCGTGTTGAGGATGTCACACATAGACAATAATCAGAACCGTAAATTTTGGACTTGAAAAATAAGAAAAAGGTTGTTAATAGCACTTTATTTATGTTTACAAATAAAAAATATTAATCATTATATTATATTTAATGTTTAATATTTATTGTAGGATGGCGGTGGATGTGACTAATTTCGATGGGTCGATGATGCCCCATCTCTGTCTACATCATCTGCACCATCTAGACATATACCTATTGTGGATGATGAGTGCAAGTCTTGCAAGGCGCTCGAGACCACTATGGAAAAAGCAGAGGCTACCTATAAAGTCAATGTCAAGTTTCTATGATATTTTATTATTTATAGTTTTATGCAAACACTTGTATGTCTCAATTCCAACCAATCCTTACAATACCATTATGCATTCCTAATTTTATTTGGTTATAGATATATAGTCTCGATGTCATAGAATTTTACAATCACACTGTCTGTTACCATATCATTCATCTAGATCGTGGACATCAAATTGTGATCCAAAATATTGATGGAGTGCGTCCTGAATGTAAATTTCTACTGAACAAATGGTAAATAGCTTTTCAACGTTGCACTTTAACTTGCTAATATTCCTTTAGGCTATTGGTGGTATTTTTTCTGTCTTTCTCATCTTCATTTTCTTGAATTTTCTAACCTTGCAGGTTTCCACCAATTGGGAGAAAAGATTGAAGATAGTTTTTTTTATTAGAGTATTACAACATCCATATAATAACTAATATAGTTACTAATCAAAACTAATAAGATATTCCTTATAAATTTAAAATATAATCAAAATTCAAAAAATAAAAGTTAAAAAACTAACAATTAAAAAAAATGAAAATTAAAAACAACCCAAAATTAAAAAATGGACAAAATAAATCACAACATTAAATTAAACATTATTAAATAATTTAAAGTCTTTGTCAAATTCCAATTCCAATTCGAAATGTAGAAGCAAACATAGAAGATGGAGTGTCTAATTCCAATTCCATTTCGAAATTGTTGAACCAAATGTGGAAGTTGGAACTTGACAACCAAACACAGAAGATGGATTGACTCATTCATCTTCCGGGTCAACCAAACAGTCCAAACTATATCCCGAAGATGCAAAACCAGAATTTTAAAACCCAATTTTGAGATAGTCAGGCTTTGAATCCAATTCCAATTTCCCAACCAAACAGAGCCGGATGTAAGATCTCTCTCAACAGGTTTTGATGATTTCACCAAACAATATAAGTTAAATTAAAAGTTAATACCATTTGCAAATTTCAAAACAAATCTAATTAAAAAGTACAATGGAATACAAATTCCATAAAAAGTTCAATTAAAATTAGAACTGTGCACTAATTGCAAAACAAGTCCAATTAAAAGTAAAATAATAAAAAACTTCAAAACAAAACTTACAATATTATGACAATAATGTAACTAAATGTGTGAAAATTACCACCGGGCCCATAATAAATTGTCTTGATTTTGGGAACATTTTTTTCATTTGTCATTTTGAATATACATCACACTTATAAATTTAATGCTGAGAGTAATCCATTAAGTACAATATAAAACAGATTAAGTACAACTCATTAGCGTTCTTCCAAAAAGCTCAGTCCACTCATAAATTTAAAAAAAATTGACAGAGGCGCTTGACGAGATATTCTCTTTTGGACAATCATATTTTTTAGATTTTAACATTTTAGGTCTATTTTCTCTCGATATCATCTATCATTATTTACAGAGACTTAGTTCGAAGAAAACATGTCATAAGCCCTGTCCTGAGAAAAATAATGGCGGATGGGAGTGAGAAGACTGTAAAGCGAGTGTGTGTGACTGGAGCATCAGGATACATCGGATCATGGCTGGTCAAAAATCTTCTGGAAAGGGGTTACACAGTGAGCGCCACTCTCAGAGATCCAGGTACCTTTTATCTTTACCCTAAAGCCTCTGCATTTTTCAGATCCGCCAGATCCTAAACCCCTGAACAGTAAATAATTTGTTTTAAAGATTTTATTTAAAAAAATTATGTTTAACGTTTAAATAGAGCTGCTATTTTTAAAATTATAGATAATTTTTAAGAGATCCAGGTAATTATTAACCTTACCCTGAATCCTCTGCCGTTTTTGGATATGCCAGATCCTGAACCTTTACCAGTAAGTAACGTGTTTAAAAGATTTTATTTTGAGAAAATTTATGTTTAACGTTTAAAAACAGACTGTTCTTTTAAAACTTTAGACGGATTCTTACCAAAAAATTACAGGAGACGACAGAAAATGTCGGCCTTTGTTAGATCTGGCAGGGGCAGAGGAGAGGCTTAAGCTTTTTCATGCTGATCTGCTGGAAGAGGGAAGCTTTGATTCTGCAGTGGAGGGCTGTGAAGGAGTTTTTCATGTAGCCGGTCCTATGGGTGCAGCCTCACTTGTAAGTAATTTATTTTAAAAATTAAAGGTAAATTTTCTAGAAATAAAGTAAAAAATTAAATATTCAATAAGTTTCATATTCAAAGTTTATTGTTAATTAAAATTTGAGTAATTATTTATATTTTTATGTCTTAATAAGATAATTATTTATTATTTTTATATAGATAATATGTAAAATTGTTCAGGACTGTCAAGCTATTAAGCATATTTTTACTCATAAATAATGTTGAAAATTACAGTTTGGCTATTTTCACTCATAAATAATGTTTAAAATTACAATTAGCTATTTGATTATTAAACCTTTTACTATTTAAATTGAGTAGTTTTTATTCTGTCACAAATATAAATTGTTGCTATAAAACTGATGAAATTCAGGAAGATTACATTGTGCCCGCTGTAAATGGTGTACTTAATATGATGAAAGCATGCACAAGAGCAAAATCTGTTAGGAGAGTGGTTTTCACTTCATCTGCCGGTGCTATTTGTCCATTGAATGATAAGGGGGAATTAGCTTATTCATGCATTGATGAGTCATGTTGGACCCCTCTGGATTTCCTTAAAACTCAAGGAAATGCTATGTCTTGGTATATGACTGCAAAGACATTAGCAGAACAGGAAGCCCTTAATTATGGTGCCAAATACAATCTTGAGGTCATAACAGTGCAACCAGCTTTTGTCATTGGCCCTTGGTTTACAAACACACATGATTTAACATCTTTTAAAGTAATATCTGCCCTAATTGGAGGTATACATAAATACATACTCTTTTCAAATATTATCTTAGTTGAAAGTACAAATAAATACATGTAATTTTTTTTTTTAACAAAACAGTTTTTATTTTCGATCTTATTAATATTATATTTTTTTTGGGCAGGGAACGATGTGTACTATGAAGTAATAAAGTATATTCAACTTTTATTCGGCTCTATAGCAATAGCTCATATTGAGGACGCGTGCAATGCTCATATATTTTTGATGGAGCATCCTAGTGCACAAGGTCGCCATGGTTGCTTTGTTGGTTCGGCAACTATCAAGTTTCTTAAAGATTTTCTAGCTAAACAATTGAAGATTTCATTTGAGTAAGTCAACAATTTATAGTCAATTCTTAATTATTTTGTCATTTAGAGTATATACAATTCTTAATTATTTTGGCATTTAGAGTATATACATATAATGATATTTTTTTTTCATGTTTATTTTAGGTTTCATGAGAAGGAATCGGATAACAAATATGTACCATATTCTTCCAAAAAAAATATTGGATATGGGCTTCTCTTACAAGTATAGTCTAGAACAAGCTCTTGAAGATACTATAAAATGTGCCAAGAGAAATAAGCTTTTGAATTAATCATCCAAAAGGCAGATCTTTATTCAAATTAGATTTACTTTAACCACAAACTTATATTCTGTATAATTATCCTAATAAATCTAGATCATTGAATTTCATAAATTTGATATTACAATTATCTTGATTATATAAACTTTACTATATTCCTTGGGACATATTGCATTTGCCTTGTTTCAAATAAAAAATCTCCAGTCTTAATGTCATGTTCTAATAATTTAATTAATTAATTTTTTTTTTAAAATATAGTTTGTTTATTTCTTTAATTTCCTTTTTTAACAAATTAAAAGTTTGTTGCATTTTATTTCAGTACATTTCTTGCTTGGTTAGATTCTTTAAATTTCAATCTTGGTATGAATATCTTTAAATTATAATTAATTCATTTATCACCTATGAATCTTACATACACTTTCATTAAATTAAAAGTAATTATAAATATTTAAATAAAAATTATAAATAATGATTAACTATCAATAATTAATTGTCCATATAAATAATACATATAAATTCACCATAGTGTAGAGGTGAAAGTGCATCTTTGTTTGGATTTATTTTGATTATTTATTTCCAATATGATTGTCTAATATTCAAATGGCGCATTTATATGTAACAAGTTGTATTTAGTCTAAATCTAATCAGTGAATTTAGAAGTTGTATTTGTTTAGGAGTTGTATTTATTTCGACACCTCACCCTAGGATCGTGGGAGACAACTTGCTACCTTATTGAATGTTGGAGTCGACTTCTAATTAGACCCAATCACTCACATTTATATGTACACTTCTCTTTATCATTATTGAATAATGGTCAACTTGAACTGAGAGTTTATTTAATGCTTCATCTTATGTCTCTAGATATTGGAAGTTCTTTCATGATATTATAGACCCTTGGCTACTCTATGACGTCTTTAGATTTTGGAAGTTCTTTCATGATATTATAGACCCTTGGCCACTCTTCCTGCAAGCTTTGACCTCCGTGCGTGCAGTTGGCGTTGGCGACCGCGCTGCTTCTTGGGTGTTACTGCGGTTTGTAAAACACAAAGGGCTCGCGGACATCAAAACAGCCCTTGCGAATACTTGAGCCAGCCCTTGTGCGCCTAGATCCTCTACGTCGGGCTTCCTACCTCCTCTGGTCTGCAGTTTGTAGCAGTCGGCGACCACAGACGGATTTGAAAAAGGCGGATCCTCTGCGTAGATCAGCCCCCGATCCCGCGCCAGCCCTTCTGCGTTCGTCATGCGTGCCCTTAGTGCCCGTAGCTTGGTCCACTCGATCAGATCCTTCATATGAGTGGCCTGGCCCTCCACGTCCTCGGACTCGGCGCACAGTCACAGTGCAAGGAGATGGTGCCATTTTTAATCCTACGATGACCGTCAATTCTAGCTCGGTGTCATAACCCGAATCGACATATTCCTACTTTCTAAGACTTTTAGGCCCTGTTTGTTTGAGGGGTGGAATTGGAATTTGGGAGAGAAAACCTGGTTTTAACTTCAAATCCTTTGTTTGGTTGCTTACATTGGAAACTGTGAAAACCATAATATACTTTTGATCTTCCAATTTTACACAAAAAACAAGGATTTGCAACTTCCAACTAAAAGGTGGAATTCATTTGAAAACCTGGTTATGGTAATTTATTGCTCTATTTTATTGGCTCATGTTTCCAAAATTGGCTCATCTTCCCAAAACTTTCTCATCTTCTAGGTCAACCAAACAGTCCAAATTATCTTCCCACAATTTGCAAAACTAGAATCTCAAAACCTTATTATGAGATAATAAGGTTTTGAGTCAAATTCCAATTCCTCAAACAAACGGGGCCTTAGGGCCCCTTTGGTTGAGGGGTGGAATTGGAATTGAACGGGAATTGGCATTTCCGAATTCCCAAAATGTTCAATTCCCTGTTTGGTTCCAAAATTAAAAATTGGAATAGGGTTATGCGAATTCTAATTTTGGGCCTTTTTAAGCATTCCACAATTCCCCCTCAAGACTTGGAATTGGAAGTGAAAATTGGAATTGGAATTGAGAGTATTATTTTGTGAAGGAAAATTCATTCCCATTTTTGTGTTAATATTATATTGCTATCAGAATGTATATATAAATCTGTGTGTATATATATGTGTGTATATACACATGTGTATATATACATGTGTGTATATATACATGTATATATATACATGAGTGTATATACACATGTACATATATAGTATAGATACATGTATGTATATATACACATGAGTGTATATACACATGTGTGTATATGTGTGTATATATACACACACATGTGTGAATATACATGTGTATGTATATACATGTGTGTGTATATACTATTGTGTGTATATATACATACATGTATATATATAGTATATATACATGTATGTATATATACACACATGTGTATATACATACTCATCTATATACATGTGTGTATATGTGTGTATGTGTATATGTGTATATATATACACAAATGTGTGTATATATGTGTATATGTGTGTATACACACGTGTGTATATATATACACATGTATATGTGTATACATGTGTATATATACACATGTATGTATGTGTATACATGTGTATATACATACATGTATGTGTATATATATATATGTGTGTGTGTGTGTGTACATGTGTATATATACATGTGTGTATATACACACACATGTGTGTATATATACACACACATGTGTTTATATATACACATGTGTGTGCGTGTATATATACACACACATGTGCGTATATGTGTGTGTATATATACACATGTGTGTGTGTATACACATATTTGTGTATATATGTGTATGTGTGTATATGTGTGTGTATATGTGTGTGTATATATGTGTATGTGTACAAAAACAAAATTCCAATTCCAATTCTAGTTGTGTGGAACCAAACACAGAATTTGCATCTTCTCAGTCATCTTCCGGGTGAACCAAACAAGACAGCCATATTCTAGAATTCATTTTGAGAATAGCACAAACCTAGAATGGATTCAATTCTAGAATTGACAATTCTAGCATGCACAAATTCCGCCAACCAAACGGGCCCTTAGGGCCCGTTTGGACCACAGCATACGGAATGCCGGATATGGTCAATTCTGGAAGATACAAATTCTAAAAGTGATATCCACAAAATGGAATGACCTGTTTGGCAAGCTGTAGGCAGACGAAAGTGAGCAGATCCATAGGCAATCTCTCATCAAATATTTGACATGAGTAGACTGCAGTTTTTAGATCTGACTTTCTCCCCTCTTAAGAGTATTCCTTCCAAGATAAACAAGCTGAAAAGTCTCCAAATTCTCAAGTTAGCCCACTGTTATGCTCTGGAGTTCATTTCATGTGACATGTCAATGCTCACTGGTTTGGAAGAGCTTGATATGTGGCAGTCCGCGACAACGTTTGCATATTCACAGGAGGTGAGAAAAGGGGGAGAATTAAGGGAGGCTTCGTTGCAAGATGTATGCAAACTCCATCATCTAAAGTGTCTGCGTCTAACCCTAAAATCCTGTATTGAGGAGAGAACAGTGGGGAATCTAGTAGAGCTTCAAGAACTTTGGCTATTTTGGAATTCTGAGAAATCTGGGCCTCGGTGGCCTCTGGAGTCTGTCAGAAAGGTGCCCATTTTGAGGCTTTTGCAACACGAAAAGCATCCAACCGCCCAGTGGAAAATCAAAACGGACCTGACAGCCGATTATTAACTGCAAAACTGGACCCGACGGCCGATAAAATTGGCATTTGAAACCGGCATGCGAGCCCCATATTCCAATTCCACCTTTTCAAGTGGAAGACGGTATGCCCATTTTTTTGGCAAAATTGGCATATCGAAATTCCAATTCCATCCGTACATGTCAACCACAAACAATGGATTTGGAATTCGGAATTCACAATTTGGGAATAACGGCCGATATGCCTGCGTCCAAACGGGCCCTTAGCGACTCTTTTGGACTTTTGTTGACTTGGTCCAATACTTTTGACCGAAGTCGTTATGCTTGTTGTTATACTAGCACTTGCATCTGAAGGAGGTGCAAGGGGTACGCTAATAGACAATCAGGGTGCAAGTGTATATCAGGTATCTAGCTTTCTATGCAAATGATGCCACAAAGAAACATGAACAAACAATACGATGTTAAAAGTTATTTTTCAATTTTCAGATCAGCACATTACGAGTATAAATATAAATATAATGCATTTGTA
>MU227283.1:628795-652816 GCA_018584345.1 Thuja plicata
CTCTTATTGGTATTCTAAGGGTCGCATGTATAGTTGAGGCATGTATGTTGAATGCAACAATTCCTGTAGGAGCAACAGTGAGGAGAGGGTTTTTTTTGTCTGGTGATAAAAACCAAAGTGCATGTCTGATGCAATGTATCAAGTATGATTTCCCTGTGCCTGTTGTTCCTTGTATGATCATGTAGAGAGGTTGTGTGGAGGAATTATCATTATAATATTCTTTAATAATAGTAAGTGCTAGTTCTTGTTTGGGAGATAATGGGTATGGTGGAGTATGTCCTTGTAATATGGAGTGGTCATCTCTTTGGGACATCTCGTTTGTAGCTATGAAATGCTCTGCAGTGTTGTGTAAGTGTGGAGGTATAGAACATTCATCTCATTTGTTGATATTATCGAAGTCACGTCGGCCAAGAATTTCAAGGGCATTAACATTTTTACCAATACCAAGTCCCATTTGTGATAGCAACTCCCATTCATTCATTTGAGTTGTATTTGTTGCACTTACTTCATTTGTACTGTTTTCATTCTCATCATGGTCAACCTATATATCGACCAAGCGATCAACGTGCCAGACATGGTAGTTATTTAATTGCATTTGTTTCCAATTGGAAATAATGTCATCTTTGGTAAGGTCGATATCTGTAGAGATGCTACGGTAATGCTTGTACAAAAGGAGCTCACTCCAGCAAAATGTCTCAAATTGTTCAGAATCCTCATTAGGAATACTATAGTAACACGGGAGAACGTTGACAATTGCCTTCTATTTTCTAGTCTTCCACTTGCATCCTTTGCAAGCTGCTAAGAATGAGAATGTTCTGGAAAATTCAATTAATGGTGTCAATTCCATCTCAACAAGGCGTTGTATGTAGGAGTGCAAATAACTTACGAGTAGTGTAGTATCGCTTGGATTTTTTTGTATTCGATGGAATAATTTTCGACCAACATTCAGTGTTATAAAAGAGTGACTGCAAATTACAAGGGGTAACTTTTGCAGCATGTGGCAGGTCTCGTGTGCACCAATATCACGATCTGCAATTATCTCTACCATAAATTTGTGATATGCTATGAGGGCGTGGTCTTCACCTACTTGTTGTTTGCATATGCGTGTAAGCATATCAATACAACTCTCTGATTTTTTTTCTGCCTTTGATGCATATTTGGCTATATATTTAAGAACAAGCATTTTTGATACAATCGGCTGGCAATCCATATTAGATCCCCATATTGAGATCAGTTCTGGGATGTGTATATTTAACAAATCATCATTCCGGGATGGGGCATATGTTTTCTTTCCAATCTCATCACAAGCCAAGGATGAGTTAGTACATTTAGACCAAGGTGCTTTGTATCGACACTCTACAATATTACCTCGCTTGTGTAGGCATGTTGCTTCAATACATTGTGTGTGTCGCTGGACACGATTAATCAAATCCTCATAGTCATCAAGTGTATTTCTAGAGAAGATAGCAGTTGTATCTAGCAAGCAAGGATCTTCTTGCGTAGATCAATGGCATGTGTTGTTCCTATTAGACGGTGTGCGAGGATTCCATGCACTAACATATTTGTCAAAGAATGACCTTGCTCGCTCCACTTCAGCGTGGTTTTTCCAGTCAAGTCTGTCCATGTCGGGTGCATTTGGAAGCCAAATAAACCCATGTATGTGTCTTGATCCTCGATGTTGCCATTCATATATATACTAGTGGTCGGATGCAAAAAAAAATTATCAATTACTTCTTCGCGGAAGATTGTGAACCTTTGATGCAAAAAAAGGGTTGTGGTATGTGGGTTATTAATAATGTTGTTTGTGCGCTCTATGTTATTTCGAAGGATAGATGGAAGGCCACCTGGAAATATTCATTGTAATTCTGGCCATTTAGTATCGGCAACGCTAAATGTGAAGAATAGAGTTGGGGATCCTATCTGATTGATCATATTTGAAAGTTCACCATGACATTTTCTCCAATATGCATGGGTTCCTCTCAAGGAAGATCCAAAATGCATCAATTCTGTAGCCAATTGAGTGTTGGGAAATTGTTGTATGTGGAGGCGAAGGCTATCAATGGTGGTTGGTATGTTGTCTTCTAGATTTTTCTTTACAAACACAGAAGAAATTCCTTGGCTTCAATGTCTTAGCATTAGACTCAGTACAAAATAGCAGAACCTTGGGTGGCTTCCAAATCTGCTAGCATGGAACCTCATTAAGGGAAATACATAGTCATGCATCTCAACCTCTCAGTAGCGAGCTGCATTGGTAATTCAATACCGTTTGGGAAGAATGTAGGAAAAGCCATGTCTAGAAGGCCCTCAATATTGTATTCATTTATTCGAGAAGGGTCAAATTTTGGCCAATGAACAGGGGTTTTATTTGAATCTATAATTTGCAAGGTTTCTTTGATGATATCTAACTCATGTCTTTTATTTGGTAAGTTATCCATAAATGATGATGAGTATGTTATCTCATCTGCATTTCGTTCCTCACTAGGGATGGGTTCTATATCAGGTGACAACACATGTTCACAGTCAACATCAATGGTATGAAGCATGTTTGAAATGTCTATACTTGTATCAGGGAGTTGTTGTAGAGATTCGACATCTACTTGAACATCCTTGTAGTATGGGTCATATTTGATCTTATATTGCAATGCAGCCCATACACGACTTCTACTTACATAACAATCATAATAGTTTCCGTGTGTATGGAACCTCTAAACAATTAGGACATCCAACTTTGGAATTCTATGTGGGAGATATTTAGCTATTATTTTGATATCTTGTGGGAAGTTATTTATGTGACCACAATTATTTTTATTGTCCACCATGAGCATGGGTTACTTGCACTATTGTACTTACTCGTGCTATGAGCATCTCTTCAACTTGGGTTAGATTGTTTAATTCATATGGTTGTTTTCCTGGGTCCATATTATTAAACCTTGAGAATAAATGTCTTCCTTTTAAATGAGCACATCTAGTACAAACTGGACCACAATCCATTGAAGTAGTATGTATCCCAGGATAGCATTCATTGCACACTTTGCATGTTTGACAATGCATCTGTATTGCGGAATTGCTTAGAAGCTATTGCAAAGTCTTTATCAGTGTGGGGTATGAGATGGTGTGAAGGAATAGTTTCTATTCTAGTTTGCATGGTCATATGTATGGCATGGTTTTTGTTTTTTTCTTTGCGTTGTATACGGCGACGAATACTTATGTCTTCTTTATGTTGAGCATAAAAGTCTCGATCTCTTTTTCGTCGCTGTGTTTTTTTATTCTCAATTGCTGAGGATGCAGTTTGATCATTTTGAGGGGAGTTCATTATCTACAAAAAATAAAACAACACATCTCAATGTCATTGTTAAGAGAAAAGTAATATGTGCAATGAGAGAAGAGTAGTATTCATGTGAAATGAAAGAGTAATAAACTGGTATTTATGGGGGTAGAGACTAATGTGTACAGTATGTGCAACATGCATCATAAAGAAGTAGGATGCTAAAAAGCAGTAGTAACAGGATTTTTTACGGCGTGAGAGACTAATGTGTACATTGGACTTAGCTAAAGGTATGTGCAAGATCATGAGGGGCCAAACTATGCCCTTAAGTGGCAATGAAAAATTAGAAAATCAGGGTTAGTAAACTTGACGTGAAAATTTGAACTATCTATCAACCTAATATCAAAAATTTGTAAGAATAGAATTTGTAGGAAATTGAATTTAGTTTCTAAACTACTAGGCCTTTTCTGAAAAAAATTAAATATGATTGGTGAAAAGTATAGATTTCAATGCAGCAGTACAGAAATTTCAGGAAAAAAATAAGTAGGTGTATGTCTGACCACCTTAATCATAATCAAATGATAATATTTTTTATAAGATTTTATATATAAGTAGTAGACTCATACCCAAATGTGACGCATTTTTTTTTGTAATTTTATTCCAAAGAAATAATTAATTATGAATTTTCTGCTACAACATTTTTAAAATAAAATAACTCCCGTGTCTGACCACCTTAACTCATTGAAAAATTTAAATAATTTGAAACAAAAAAATTTCCTTTATAGTAGGCAAAGCATAGAATGTGATGCATTTTTTGGATTTTAAAAATGTTATACCGTTTGAAAGTTATAGTTGTTTTTCAATCAGTATATAAATCAACACTTTAGAGGTAACTCAATTAGAAAATAACTAATAATTACTTACCGAATTCAAAATTTGAAAGCAATTATATTGATAGAAATCTGATAATCTCCATAAGATACCCTTTTCGTTTCATCAAATTTGGGTGAAAAAAAGTCGTCAGCTACATGGTCAAAGTCAGGAACTTAGAGAAATAGGGGAAAAACACGTTTTTGTGACATTTTTAGAGTTGACCATGTAGGTTTGGTGTACAAAGCAATACCGAGCCTAATCGGGTACCCGATTTTACCCGATATTTTTGGGTACCCGAAAATGACAGCAAAATTTTGATTTTTAGATTTTCCCTGCCCTTTCTCCCTCTTAAATTTTTTTCCCTCCCCTTCCTCCCTCCTAATTTTCCCTCCCATTTCTCCATCCTTCATATGATATATTATATATCAAAAATTATATATTAGATTATGTATTATATATATTAAATATTATATAATATATATATATATATATTAAATATTATATAATATATATATTAATAATAAATGTTACATTATATATATCATATACTATATATTATTTTATATATTGTATATTAATATGTGTTTTACAATATATCACATAATATGTTCATATTTAAATTTTATATATATATATATATATGATATGTATTCTATATTGTATATTAAATATTGTTGTATATATAATAAAATGAAGTATAATTTATATAATATATATTATATATAGGACGTATTAATATATAGGTTAATTACACTAGTATAAGACATCCAAAAGGTTTCCAAAAGGGTCATAGAGGGTTCCTAGGGGTCCTAACGCATGAGAAGGTGTTCTAGGACCCCTTATGTCCCTCTGTAACCCCCAGGGACACATTATAACACTCAAGTGTGTCCCAAGGGGTCGTAAGACCCCCTAGGACACACTTGAGTGTTGAAATGTGTCGAAAGGGGTCATGGGGACTTCCTAGGGGTCCTAACACATGAGAAGGTGTACTAGGAACCTTTACGTCCCTATGTGACTCCCGACACACGTTTGTTGCCCCACTTTTGGTCTTTATACCTTAAGACAAAAGTGGATGTTTAATATGTAGTAGCAGTCTTGGAAGTTTCATAAGAGTTCGGAGTCTAAGTCTAGAAATCCCTTTAGGCTAGAAGGCCTTTATCATATTTCCCAAGGTTGACTTCTCCTTCTTAAGCCGAGGGAAAACCTGGGTCTGAACTCATGTTTTTATGGGGTAGGTTAAGTTCCTAATCCGATAAAGGCCATGGTTTGAAAGGTTCTAACCTCAATCATAAATACAGATGAAATATTTTGGCTCATATCTTCATGCTGCAGCATTGCGGGAAATCAAGTTTTAGCTTCTCCATGGTGGAAAATCACCTGCGGAGTGCGCTTTCCGCAATTGACAAGCTTAAGAGTATCAGAGGCAAATAAAGATGGAAAATGAGGAAGACGGGAACAAGAAATCTTTGAGCACTCAAATCGAGCCTATGGGAAACAAAAGAAATGATCAAGGAAAGAAAAATTCATGGAGTTAGCTTATAAGCGGAAAAGTAGAAAATGGCTTCTCCGCTACTCCTATAGGCGAGATTCGACTTGTGAAGTGCGTTTTCCGCCGAACTCTCAAGGTGAAGGAATTTTGAAGAATTATCCATCTCATAAGAGATCCAGCATGTAAAAAGGGCTGATGGAATCAACACCCCTCATTTTGACACCCCTATAGGCCAAACTTCTCGTTTGGTGGATTTTCAAACAGAGAGCACTATAAAAGCATTTCTCCGCCCAAAGGAGAAGTGGAAAAGTAATTTTTTGCCGCTTCGAAAAAGTTACCGTTACAGTTACTAAAGTGAAAAGATGTTTCCTAACAGCATGTAGAGGAAAGTAATTAATTCAAATAAAGCTGTTTTACTTCGTAACATACTTCTTCATTAATGTAAAGGTCTTTTCATTCATGTGGCGCAGGAAGTCAGCCGTTAAACGGTAAGAATTCAAAAAACTATAAAATCAGTTGAAGATTTTGAACAAGAACCACCATTTGTTCGCCAAATTGTTTGAATTTGAAGTCTCTAAGATTAGTTGCTCATTGTCTCTACATTCTGAAGAAAAATTTGTAATCCCTAGATTAAATCATACTCACATGGCTTCTAGATTTGTGGGATTCGATGAGATGAATGACATCATCTCTGACTGGCACAAAATCTCAGATACCTCATTGAAGTTCTTCAATATGCAGAACTTCCACAACAGATTGAGGGTGGAGAAGATGCATCCTATTACAGAAAAGCTTGAGTGCGGGTTAGTCAAAGCCACCAGTTTTCCTGTGGTAGTGCAAGCTCCTAAATTGGTCAAGGAATGTATAGCTCGATAGAACCCAGACACCAAGCATATTCTTCTACCTAACAACATGGTGCTCCTCTCTATTGATAGAGAGTCTGTCCAGAATTCCCTCCATATTCCAGAACAAGAATAATACTCTGAAATGACTTACAGTCGGGCAGTCTCTGAATATTCAGCGAAGAGACCCATATTGAAGAAAGAGATCATGAAGTCATGGTTTAAAGAACCAAAGAGCGCCAAGGGAAAGTTTCCCAAGACCTTATTCAGTGAAAATCTGAAGCCAGAGATCGTGGATATCCTGGTATTGCTTCACAGGATTAGAGGTGAGAGCGAAGCTCTTAATTTCGTTGAGCAACATTTCTTCTTGGTTCAGATAATCTGTTCTCAGCATCACTTCATTGATTGGGCCCTTATGGTGAGCGAGAATCTCTCGGACGCCCTCAATAGAGCCAAGTTCCAGAATGAATTCTATATGTCTTCAGTCCTTCTATATATTCTAGCTACGATTCAAATTTGGCCAGGGCTTCCTAGGTTAGAGGAATTTCTAGATGATGTAAAAAGCTATGAGTTTTTCCCTTCTTTATAACTGCAAAATAGTTATGCTGATTATCTCATAGTTAATGATGCCTTTACAATGAGACTATGCAGGGAACTACAAGGTTGTCCAGAGAGGATATTTTCTCCTCAAGCCATGGCTTTTATAAGACAATTTGGATGTTATTTTATTCAGTTCGGGGATTTCTCATATCTTCGTCCTTCAGGTTTTGATGACTTTCCTTTGAAGCTACCCAGGTACCCTACTGACATGATCGTACTGATTGAGGTGATGAGGCAAGTGCTCCAGGTGAATCTGATCTGTGCTGAGGCCAAGAAGAAAGGCTACGAGTTCCCAATGACTATCAAAGCTTACAGTTGTGCGTCCTGGTCGGAGGCAGAAAATGTTGTTAAGACATTCTCAAAGAGGTTTTCTTTGGAAACCTATGATGTTCTAAGGTTGCAATATGATCCAATTAATTATGCCAAATATGTCTTACAAATGAGTTGGGCAATTCATCATGTACCTGATATTGAGGACTACTAGGCCAATTGCAAAGATGACTTGGAGAGGAGGGAGAGATTCTATGCCCAGTTAACCATTGAATAGATCAAAAAGTTCAATGTTAACATTGTAGTAGAAGGGCTAGAAAATGATGGCAATCACCTGTATGATGATACATATCCAGAGAAGATAAATTTTACCCCTATCAGCTTTGAGCCTATGCTGGATCAAGTAGTGAGTGACTTGCAGGCTCTAATGGGGGGGATTTACAAAAGAACAGTACAATGGGTTGAATGGACTGCGGGCCGAAGGAAGAGGTCAGAAAGGAAGCCTCTTTCTCAGCGAACCCTGACAAAGGTTACTTCTGGCATTGCAACCACTTTATCAGCAACAATCCCAACAGTTGCAAAAGGATCAATTCAACTATTGGGAGGAGGTGATGAACCTCCTGGGAAGATTTCCCTCTTAGAGAAGACCTGTGGAGAAGGTCCTCTTCCAAACATCAAAGCCACTGAAGAAGCAGTCTCGACGAACCCAATCAAGTCTACAATTGAGCTCCCTAAAGCTACTGAGTCTGAACAACCAACTAGAGCTATTGTTGTGGATACTCTAGCCGGGACCTTGACCCAAGAAACTCTAAGATGGGTATCCCCTATTATAGTTGAAGTAGGAGAGGATAGCCCTAGTACCTCTGCTACAGAATCAGATAAAAGGGGTGGGGAGAAATAGGAGTTTGCTCAAGTTGTTAAATTAATCTCCTCCTCACCCACTTCAGTGAATCCATTCACTTCCTGCCCTAAAATGACTCCTCTGCTCATAAGGAATTTGTTCATTGAAGAGTTGGTGTCTGCCAACAAAGTTACCAGCGCAGAGTCATGGATAGAAAACACTCTAGAGCGCAAAAGGAAGAGGGTGGGGGAAGGAAATCCCAACAAAGACACTCTATCACAGGCCTTTCAACCCAAAGCCACCATAAGCAAGTAGCAGAAAGTGAAAACAATGTCTACTCTAGGTCGTGATCCTAAGACATGGCATTTCACCATGGAAGTAGCTAAGCCCACTAAGGAGGGAAGACTCGAAGATCTGACAGCCTCGGACTTTCAGTTTCAGTCATTTGATATGGGATTGGCTCGCCATGATACCAAGGTGGACTGGTGGAAATCCACTAATGTAGTGATAGAGGATGAGCTCGAAGATCTCAAGACTTCCAAAATTTAGCTCAAGGCAGAAGTAGCCCAGCTAACTGACTTCATCAGACAACTCCTCACTCCTATTGCGAGCGCTCCCAGTACCCAAACCTCCTTTGATCCTAGTGCTGTGGAGAACCAAGCCATTCTGGCTAAGTTGCAAGAGGATCAACATTATGGGCAGATTGGTAAAAGGTGGATTGAGAGGCTCGAATCCGAAGGCCTAGAAATTATTGAACAATTAGGTAATGCTCTTCTAAGGCTAGAAACAGAGAGAAGCAACATTGGTAAGAATTTACAGACTCTCACGGCAGAAAGAGTTAGATAGAAAGAATGCATAGTCATGTTGCATGTGGTAGTGAAGATGAAGACTAAGGAAGCCCTAAAGGCTAAGATTCTATAGAACGGTGATGAGCCTTTGATCGAATGGCTCCAAAGTCTAGAGTTTAAAATCAAGATGATCATTCAGGTTGAGACAGGACTACAAAAAACAAATGTTAAGGTCCAAGAACAAAGTAAAGATTTTAAACTCCTCTTAGGACTTCATGCAGAATCACAAACCATTGGTCAAGGAAAAGCAATAGTTGGAGTAGTCAACATGCAGAAGTTGTTAGAATACTTCAGGGATAACTGAGAGGGGGGGGGTGAATCTGTTATCAGCAACTTTAAATCTTTAGCTTATACTTATTAATCCAGATTGATACAAAGTAAATGCACATTCAGATAACACATTACACAACACATCAATTTGGTTACGGGGAAACCAAATGGTAAAAACGCGGGTGGAAATTAGTACCCACAAAGAACTATACTGTTTATAGTGATCCCTATTAAAAGATCTTCCAACCCTGTTAGGAGTTGTTCATTACAATGCAGTAGTATAGTGACCTGGTTAAGGGTCTGACCCTATTAGGAGTCTTTTACAATAACCCTATTAGGGGAGGAGGACTCACTATCCAAGGACTCACTGTCCAAGTGGTAAAGGCTACAACCTTCTAGTTATTTGATACACACTGTATCAACAAGGTGAACTGTTGTTTGTGACACTGCTTGTCTGATCAATTCCGTTTGTGCGTTGATTCTTTAACCTCTTGTAAAGCACTACAACAATATTCTCTATATTTTGAAAGCTTCTACTTCAATATCTATATTATCAACATATGATAAATATAGCTCTGGTGCTTTAACACTCTGCTCTGCTTTTCTTATCTCTGGCTTTTAGAACTCTTCTTATCACAAATGACCTTCTATAAGTACATACTCCAAGTATGATATCATGGGACCTATTAGACAACTCTTCATAACATCCTTGTCAGCTCTACTAAGCATGCACGCATAATTACAACCACACAAGTACTAACTGAATAGACGCGTCGCTTCACTAAGTTGGCTTCACCAATTTAACCACAACTTTGTAATATTCTTGAAATATGTTTGGCGCATTTAGATTAATATAAACAACTCATAACTCATCATGAATATACACACACATATCCTAAAGATAGGTGCAACTCGATCAACACATTACATACGTCGGCCTTAAACCGTTATTCCTCCAGAACTGTAACCGTCAATAACAGAATTACATATCTTTACTGAAACTTCATATCTGGGTCTGCGTGTATGAATATAACATAGTAAACATGTCAACAACATGTATCTATCCATGCAAGTCTTCATGTCTTCATATGGATAAGTACATATAGAAGTACTATTGTGTATTATATGTTGTCATCAATGACAAACATACAATCAATCAACTGTTCAGAATCAAATCTCCAACAGAAGTCATTCATAGATTATCTGCATAATTTAGCAGAGCAGTCTTCATCTCATCTAGACAAGGTGCCAGAGCTCCAGCAATTGAGTGGATGCATCTTTAGGGCTATGGAGGAATTGAAAGATTGGACAAAAGAAATCAAGACTCTAGCCAAAGAACATTCCAGATGGCTCGTCCGTTACACCAATGTCCACGTCAGCAGACATGAAGAGCTCATCCAAGTCATCACTATTGTAATCACCTATAGGGCCAAATTAGATAAGGGGAAGGAAATTGAATCTTAGATACATTCCCCTTGTGCTATTTTTGTTAGTTTTGTAACGGATAAACCTTTGGTTATCATTTCTGGTTGGGGAAGTTGAACCGTTTCAGTTACCCCTTTTTGTAATGGTCCAATCTGGAACTCTATATGTATTATTTCTTAAATCAATACAAAGGTCGGCTAAATTTTGGTGTGAAGAATAGCATTTTTGCTGAGTCAATTGTGTATGTCTGAATGCCATTTCTTTAACTGTTCCATTGCATGTCATTTATCTTTCTGTTGAATTTGAATGTTTCTTTTGAGTTAGATTTATAATCTGTATTCGAACCAGAATTTTGTATTGTGATTTGATATAACTAATTAAGGGGAAAATTAGTTACTATTCTAAGCTTTGGTAATGTTCCTATGATATAGATCGACTCGATATCATTACGTTGTTAATCTTCAGTCTTGTATCTGCATTTGTAGTAATCGTTCATGCATTACTAGTTTTGGGAGTTAATCTGATTGATAAGATCTCAGAATTGGCTAGATTTAAAGTTGTATTTACTTCGCCTGAGGTATTTCCTGTCTAGGCTTAGCTTGGTTTACCTCTCCTATTCTCGGGTTAAGAGCATACCTCTGTTAGATTAGGAAATATCAATATTCATTGCAGATCATTCATATAAGGGAGCTGTACCTTCAAATTTAGAGGGAAAATAGGTTTTCAAGTAATTATTTCCCAGCTGTTGTATTCAATTGTTCTTAAGCATTTTTGGGCATTTTAGAGTTACATTCAAAAGAAAAATTTGTTTACCAACAAATTTTTGGTGACTCTGTTGGGGATACGAACAATCATTATACCAGAAGCATACAATGAGGAAAGACGGTGCTTCCCCATGAAAATATAATCCCTATGCTCCAACCTAATCTTGGATTACAAGATGATCAAGAGGATCTCATTTCCTCATTAAATACTTTCATCTGGAGATATAGAAGAAGCACCAAACACTATAGAAATTCCAGTCAAGTGCTAGAGCAGGAAGAAGTTAGAGAAGAAGCACTTGAAAGAGTCATCTTTAGAAGAAATCTAAGAAGGGCAGAGCGCGAAGCTAGGCCACAACATTAGGAAAAAATCTGGAGCCTAAAAGATTTCTCAAAAGTACCAGGAAAGAAGGTAGCACAGACCTAGTCTTTGAGAGACTTGTGAATATTAATTTTTCTCTTTTAGAAGTACCTCGTCGGGGAAACAAAACTACAAGGAGCCAGAGCAGACCTTCTTCGCCTCCTAAACAAACCAACCAGTTATCCACCACTTGCCAAGTATTGACATTGCATGGGGTAGTTGCTCCTCCCATTATCAATCTAACACCCTACTTACCCCAAGTAGCTATGGCACTTCCTTGGGCCGCTGTAGTTGGGCCCCTGCAGCTAGTAGCCTACAATCCTCTCCTTTCAGGCTCTAGAAAGAACTTTCCCAAATTTTTTGGAGACAAGAAAGTATCTATAGATGAGCATATTGTTGCATTCTTCACTTCAGTTAACATCCTAGCAGTTTGAGAAGAAGATGTGGTTGTCAGACTATTCATTGAGACTCTCGTCGAAGGGGCTGTTGATTGGTTTCACCATTTGCCTGATTCTTCTATTACCAATTGGGCTACAATGAGGGCCACCTTTGAAAGAAGGTTCAAGATTGCTGAAGATGAACATTCCCTATTGACTCAATTGACTTCTATCTAGAAAGAATCATCAATTAGCATGAGGGATTTTATAGCTAAATTTAACAAGCTGATATATCGTATCCCAGCGGCTGACAGGCCTACAACGGGAAATCTAAAAACTTTCTTCATAAGTTCTATGCCACCGGACATCAATTATGATTTAAGGAGAGTAAACTCTAAAAATTTGGACGCAAAATAGAGAACTGTTGTAGAACTTGAAGACCACATGATCTCATCTGGGAAATGGAAAAGAGAGATACAATCTAGAACCAGTAGTAGCAATACTACGTCACCTGATGAGATGATACAAAAATTGTCTAATGAATTCACTGCCTTCAAGAGGCAACTTCCCAGATTCAATAATCCCTACCAGAAAAACTTTCAGGAGAATCCTGGAAGACATAATGACGGGAGGAATGCAGAGGGAAAAATGTTACAATTAACTACTCCACCATAGAGGCTAGCTATAGAGGCTCCTCCTAAAAGAGGAAACATGCGTGCCTTCCACTTAACCACGAATCATGATGGGGAAAGCTACCCTGATGTAGCTTGTGCTTGGCAAATGCATCAGACTGACGAGTGGAATTTTGGAGTGTCTGGAACTGAATCAAATGCATACTCACATGGTGACTCTAAAAACTTATATTTAGAGTATGAATCAGATTCAGAGCAAGAAGCAACATGTTATGCTACCATAGATGGGACCTCTTATACGGTCTTGACCTAGAGTCAGAAGGATAAAGGCCCTATCCCATCACCACCTAAAAATAATGAGGCATCTACTTCCAATTCAAAGGAGCCCAATCAAGGACTGAGGATTCCACAACTAGGTAAGGAACAAAACTCTTTTGACATTATTCAATTCTGTAGAGATTCCAAAATTCAGATTTCTCCCATAGACTATCTTAAGTCTAATCCTGTTGAGCTGCAAAAGCTAGTAGATTACTGTAAAGAAGGGAGTTGAGAGTTAAATCAAAATGCCATGACTACTATAGAGAATGACTCTTTATTTGCAGACCCAGTTGAGCAAGGGGAGTCATCCGTTTTAGCCACCTTCCCAGGACAAAAGCCTAACCCATTCTATGTGTCATTATATATTAACGGTTGCAGGCTAAGCAATTGTATAATAGACTCCGGAGCCTCAGACAATGTAATGCCATAAACTGTGGCCAAAGCTTTAGGACTTACTCTCACTAAATCTCACGGTAGTTGTTACTCTATGGATTCCAAGAAAGTACCCCTAGTTGGCCAAATCAAGGATGCTCAAGTGGCCCTGGCAGCACATTCCAAGAAGAAGATGTTGCTAACAATCCTCGTTGCTGATATACCTGCTAGCTATGGGTTGTTCTTAAGCAGGAGTTTTTGCAGATCTTGAAGGGGAACTAAAGTTGGATTGGTCCCAAGCCTTAATCCCAGTAGTCAACAAAAAGATTAAACTAGTCCCAGAAGAGAAGGCTAAGTTTACAGTGTTGAAATTTGATGACCCTAAAGCTCAAATCTTGTATCAAGAATTGGAATTTGGCAATTATATGTTGTTCACTGATGATCTTAAGGAAGAAGCGAAAACCGCCGAAGAGAAAAAACAATTTTCTGCCGAAGAAATACCACCATAGATATGGACTCTTGAATTTGATGGTAGTTGTGCATCATCAGGATCTGGTGCAGGTGTGGTCTTGATATCACCAGATGGAATATGTGAGCCCATGGCATATAAATTAGAGTTTAGGAACACTAACAACACTGCCAAGTATGAGACCCTTCTGTTAGGGATTATTGCTGCAAAAGAAAAGGGTGTGAAAATTCTGAGAGCTCGTGGTGATGCTGAGCTAATTGTATGTCAAGTTACGAATCAATACTCTGTAAAGAACCATAGGTTGAAGAACTACAGAAATAGAGCATGGGACGAAATAGAAGCACTGGATGCTTTCTTTATCGAATCTATGCCAAGAGAGTTGAATTCTAAGGTGGACTCATTGGCTTTCTCAGCTTCATTACTACTCCCCCACCCAGAATTCAAAGATAAAAAATACCAAGTGGAGGTTATATATCGACCATCTGTGCCCGACAACGTGGAAGATTGGCAAGTTTTCGAAGAAGACAAGAATCTCCTTCTCTTTCTAAAGAGCGGTGGTGACTTCCATAAAGATGTTCGTGGCAATCGTAAAGGAAACTACCAAGATGAGCTAAAGAAAGATAAGTTGGATGTTATTCAATTGCAAGGTAATATCATTCCACCCCATTTGGTCACTCTTGAAAATATTTTCAATAGACATGACACTTTTGTGAAGAAGAAAAGAACTGAAAGGGGACCTACCACTGGTGAATATGAAGGAATCAATATTGGAACTGAGAAAGACCCCAAGATGATCAAAATTGGGAAGTGTTGTACTGAAGAAGAGAGGAATGAGGCCAGGAATATTTTTCTAGAATACTCAGATGTTTTTTCCTAGAGCTATGAAGATTTGAAAAGTTTTATGAACGGGAAATTCAAACACCAAATTCCTTTAAAACCTGAAGCTACTCCATTCAGGCAGAGGTAAAGGAACTACAATCCCAAAGTTTCCGATGCCATAGTTAGGGAAGTTGATAAAATGCTCAAAGCAAAGATCATATACCCCATCCATCACTCCACTTGGGTTGCGAACATAGTGCTTGTGAGGAAGAAGAATAGAGAAATAAGGATCTGTGTAGACTTTAGAAATCTAAATCAATCTTCTTTGAAAGACAACTATGCCCTTCCCAGCATGGATCATCTCTTGCAGATTGTGGCTAGAGCCAAAATGATGTCTATGTTAGATGGCTTCTTGGGGTATAATCAGATAGAAGTTGAGAAAGCAAATCAGCATAAAATGGCTTTCACTACTCCGTGGGGGTCCTTTGCATATCACAGGATACTGTTCGGATTGATCAATGCTGGAGCTACTTTTCAGAGAGGTATGGATCTTTATTTTAGTGATATGAAGAAAAAAATCATTGGAATGTATCTGGATGATCCTACCGTGTTCTCTAAGAAGAGAGTCAATCATATAAATGATCTAAGGAGAGTATTGCAAAGGAGTCAGGATGACGGGATTTCATTGAATCCAAAGAAATCAGTGTTTCGTGTAACTGAAGGGAAACTAGTGGGTCACATTGTCTCCCAAGAAGGTATAAGGATTGATCTAGAAAGGATGAGATCTATTCAGCAACTGATTTTACCGGTGAACAAAACAGGAGTGAAGTCATTTTTTGGTCAGGTCAACTTCCTCGGGAGATTCATCCCTGATTTCTCTGAAATTACTAAACACAGAGTTGATATGATGAAGGGAAATGTGAATTTCAAGTGGAATGACCCTGGTAAGCAAGATTTTAAAAGCATTAAGAACACCATAGCTAATGCCACAGTGTTATGTCACCCGGATTACAAGAAAGATTTTGTAATCTACTGTTATTCTTCTGAACATACTCTGTCAGCAATCCTGATGCAAGAGAATGAAGAGGGAATTCAAGCCCCCATCACTTTTATGAGTACACCTCTAAAAAATCATGAGCTAAGATATTTGCAGACTGAAAAGCATGCTTTCACGGTGGTAAAGGCTCTTAAGAATTTCAGGTTTTATATCCTACATTCCCACTCTCTTGTGCATGTGCCTGACGTTGCAGTGAAAAGTATTTTGACTCAATGGGATGTGGGGTGTAACAATAGAGGAGAATGGGTAGACAAAACCAAATAATATGACATAGAGATCAAGCCCACCAAGTTGGTAAGAGGGAATGCCCTATGCAAGGCAATGGCAGAAAATCAAGCGGACAATGATCCAAAAGCTACACAGCTGGTTTTGGTAGTAAGCATGCAAGACCCATGGTTTGAAAAAATTGTATATTTCTTGACATATGGTGAATGTCCTAAAGGATTAACTTCAAAGAAAAGAAGAGACCTAAAACTGAAAGCTTCTAAATATGTAATCTAGGAAGATAGATTATATAAGAGATCCATCGATGGAACATTCCTCCGATGTGTCGACAAGAAACAACAAGAGAAGTTGTTAAAGGTTTTTCATGATGAAGCTTGCAAAGGAAACTTCTCCTCATCAGTCACTGCATTCAAGATTTTGAGATGGTGTTATTATTGGTTGGGAATGTTTAAAGATGCATACCATTGGGTGGCAAGATGCAAAAAATGCAAGATGTTTACCGAGAAGCCACAGTTAGCAGCGTTACCCCTCAGACTAGTGATAATTGAAGGACCATTCCAACAGTGGGGGCTTGATTTTATTGGTCATATAAGTCCTACGTCCAGTGCAGGTCATACTTACATAATTACTGCAACCGACTACTTCAAGAAATGGGTGGAAGCCAAGGAAACCAAGAGGACTACTTCAGAGGTAGTATGTGAGTTTATCAAAGAAAATATTCTGGTAAGATTTGGTCTGCCTATTAAGTTGGTTATGGATAATGCTGCATACTTTTCTTGTCAAGAAATTACTGAATTTTGTTTCAAGTACGACATCATGATCAACCATTCTTTTGGTTATTTCCCTCAAGGGAATGGCCAAGCAGAGTCTAGTAACAAAAATTTGGTGAACATCATGAAAAAGCTCGTGGCAGAAAACCAAAAAAGTTGGCATAAAAAAATCTATGAAGCCCTTTGGGAAGATAGAGTGACTCCCAAAAGGGAGATTGGTGTATCTCCTTTTGAACTCATCTACGGGGTAGAATCTAGTCTTCCATTGCCACTGGAACTAGCAACTTGCAAACTGAGGACAGTAGTAGAAGATGGCATATATGAAGATGGTTTGGAGAAGAGGATGATGTACCTGAGAAAATTGGAAGAAAAAAAGGGAGAAAATGATTGATCATATGACACGGCATCAGATGCGTGTGAAGAACCTGTTTGATAAAAAGAGAAGACCCCAAAAATTTATAGAGGGGGACATGATGCTATTGTGGGACAAGCGCAGGGCACCCAAAGGTATGCACGGGAAATTTGAAACACTGTGGAAAGGACCTTTCAAAATCCATTAGGCGTTTGGAAAAAATTCTTTCAGATTAACTTATCTAGATGGTGAGGCACTACCCCTGACATATAATGGTTAGGATTTGAAACTCTATCAGATCTGAATTGAAAGCAGGTAATCCCTGTATTGTACAATAGTTACATTTAGTTCCTGGTTTTGTTTTCCTAGTTAGGTTTCCTTTCTGCTTTCCTTTCTGTGTCTTGCTTTATTTTTGTTGCGAGCCACCTTTTGTTGAGCTTTGCAAAACCAGAGATTTGAGTTCCTTGCTTGGACATGTGAATGTCCAAGTCCCCAAACAGAGCCAGCTGTTGCCCCACTTTTGGTCTTTATACCTTAAGACAAAAGTGGATTTTTAATATGTAGTAGCAGTCTTGGAAGTTTCATAAGAGTCTGGAGTCTAAGTCTAGAAATCCCTTTAGGCTAGAAGGCCTTTATTAGATTTCCCAAGGTTGACTTCTCCTTCTTAAGCCAGGGGAAAATCAAGGTATGAACTCATGTTTTTATGGGGTAGGTTAAGTTCCCAATCTGGTAAAGACCATGGTTTGAAATATTATAACCTCAATCTTACATACAGATGAAATATTTTTCCTCATATCTTCATGTTGCAACATTGTGGGAAATCAATTTTTAGCTTCTCCATGGCAGAAAATCACCTGCGGAGTGCGCTTTTCGCAATTGACAAGCTCAAGAGTATCAGAGGCAAATAAAGATGGAAAATGAGGAAGTCGGGAACAAGAAAGCTTTGAGCACTAATATCGAGCCTTTGGGAAACAAAATAAATGATCAAGGAAAGAAAAATTCATGGAGTTAGCTTATAAGTGGAAAAGCATAAAATGGCTTCTCGGCTACTCCTACAGGCGGGATTCAACTCGCGAAGTGTGTTTTCCGCTGAACTCTCAAGGTGAAGGAATTTTGAAGAATTATCCATCTCATAAGAGATCCATCATGTAAAAAGGGCCGATGGAGTCAAAACATATCATTTTGACACCCATATAGGCCAAACTTCTCCATTGGCAGATTTTTAAACAGCGAGCACTATAAAAGCATTTCTCCACCCAAAGGAGAAGCAGAAAAGTAATTTTCTGCCGCTTTGAAAAAGTTACCATTACGGTTACTAAAGAGAAAAGATGTTTCCTAACGACATGTAGATGAAAGTAATTAATTCAAATAAAGCCGTTTTACTTCGTAATGAACTTCTTTATTAGTGTAAAGGTCTTTTCATTTGTGTGGTGCGGGAAGTCAGCCGTTAAACGGTAAGAATTCAAAAAATTATAAAATCAGTTGAAGATTTTGAATAGGAACCACCATTTGTTCACCAAATTGTTTGAATTTGAAGTCTCTAAGATCAGTTGCTCATTGTCTCTGCATCCCAAAGAGAAATTCGTAATCCCTAGATTAAATCATACTCACATGGCTTTGAGATTTGTGGGATTCGACAGGATGAATGACATCATCTCTGACTGGCACAAAATCTTAGATACCTCATTGAAGTTCTTCGATATGCAGAAATTCTAGAATAGATTGAGGGCAGAGTGGATGCATCCTATTACAGAAAAGCTTAAGGAGAGTGGGTTAGTCGAAGCTGCCGGTTTTCCTGTGGTAGTGCAAGCTCCTAAATTGGTCTGGGAATGTATAGCTTGATACAACCCAGACACCAACCAGATTCTTCTACCTGACAACATGGTGCTCCTCTCTATTGATAGAGAGTCCATCCAGAATTCCCTCCATATTCCAGAACAAGCAGAATACTCCGAAATGACTTACAGTTAGGCAGTCTCTAAATATTCAGAGAAGAGACCTGTGTGGAAGAAAGAGATCATGAAGTCGTGGTTTAAAGAACCAAAGAGCGCCAAGGGCAAGTTGCCCAAGACATTATTCAATGCAAATCTGAAGCCAAAGATCATGGATATCCTAGTATTGCTTCACAGGATTAGAGGTGAGAGTGAAGCTCTTAATTTCGTTGAGCAACATTTCTTCTTGGTTTAGATAATCTGTTCTTAGCATCACTTCATTGATTGGGCCCTTATGGTGAGCGAGAATCTCTCAGATGCCCTCAATAGAGCCAAGTTCTAGAATGAATTCTATATGTCTTCAATTCTTCTATATATTCTGGCTACGATTCAAATTTGGCCAGGGCTTCCTAGGTTAGAGGAATTTCTAGATGATGTAAAAAGCTATGAGTTTTTCCCTTCTTTACAACTGCAAAACAGTTATGTTGATTATCTCATAGCTAATGATGCCTTTACAATGAGACTATGCAGGGAACTACAAGGTTGTCTAGAGAGGAGATTTTCTCCTAAAGCCATGGCTTTTATAAGCCAATTCGGATGCTATTTTAATTAGTTTGAGGATTTCTCATATCTTCATCTTGCAGGTTTTGATGACTTTCCTTTGAAGCTGCCCAGGTACCCTACTGACATGATCATGTTGATCGAGGTGATGAGGCAAGTGCTCCAGGTGAATTTGATCTATGCCAAGGCCAATAAGAAAGGCTACGAGTTCCCAATGACTATCAGAGCTTACAGTTATGCATCCCGGTCGGAGGCAAAAAATGTTCTTAAGACATTCTCGAAGAGGTTTTCTTTGGAAACCTATGACATTCTAAGGCCATAATATGATCCATTTAATTATGCCAGAGATGTCTTATAGATGAGTCGGGTAATTCATCATGTACCTGATATTGAGGACTACTGGGCCAATTACAAAGATGACTTGGAGAGCAGGGAGAGATTTTACGCCCAATTAACCATTGAACAGATCAAAAAGTTCAATGTTAACATTGTAGTAGAAGGGCTAGAAAATGATGGCAATCACCTGTATGATGATACATATCTGGAGAAGATAAAGTTCACCCCTATCACCTCTGAGCCTATGTTGGATCAAGCAGTGAGTGACTTGCAGGCTCTGATGGGGGGGATTTACAAAAGAATAGTACAATGGGTTGAATGGACTATGGGCCGAAGGAAGAGGTCAGAAAGGAAGCTTCCTACTCAGTGGACCCTGGAAAAGGTTACTTCTTGCAACAATAATCCCAACAGTTGCAAAAGGATCAATTCAATGGTTGGGAGGAGGCGATGAACCTCATGAGAAGATTTCCCTCTTAGAGAAGACCTGTGGAGAAGGTCCTCTTCCAAACATCGAAGCCACTAAAGGAGCAGTCTCGACGAGCCCAATCAAGTCTATAGTTGAGCTTCCTAAAGCTACTGAGTTCGAACAGCCAGCTAGAGCTATTGTTGTGGATACTCCAGTCGGGACCTCAACCCAAGAAACTCCAAGATTGGTATCCCTTGTTATAGTTGAAGTAGGAGAGGATAGCCCTAGTACCTTTGCTATAGAATCGGATAAAAGGGGTGGGGAGCAACAAGAGGTTGCTTAAGTTGTTAAATTAATCTCCTCCTCACCCACTTCAGTGAATCCATTCGCATCCCGCCCTAAAGCGACTCCTCCGCTCATAAGGAAGTTGTTCATTGAAGAGTTGGTGTTTGCCAACAAAGTTACCAGCGCAGAGTCATGGATAGCAAACACTCTAGAGCGCAAAAGGAAGAGGGTGGGGGAAGGAAATCCCAGCAAAGACACTCTATCACAGGCCTTTCAACCCAAAGCCACCACAAGCAAGCAGAAGAAAGTTAAAACAATGTCTACTCAGGGTCGTGATCCTAAGACAGGGCATTTCACCATGGAAGTAGCTAAGCCCACTAAGGAGGGTAGACTCGAAGATCTGATGGCCTCGAAATTTCAGTTGCAGTCATTTGATATGGGATTGGCTCGCCGTGATACCAAGGTGGACTGGTGGAAATCCACTAATGTAGTGATAGAGGAAGAGCTCAAAGATCTCAAGACTTCCAAAATTCAGCTCAAGGCAGGAGTAGCCCAGCTAACTGGCTTCATCAGATAGCTCCTCACTCCTATTGTGAGTGCTCCCAGCACCCAAATGTCCTTTGATCCTAGTGCTGCAGAGAACCAAGCCATTCTGGCTAAGTTGCAAGAGGATCAACATTATGGGAAAATTGGTAAAAGGTGGATTGAGAGTCTCGAATCCGAAGGCCTAGCAATTATTGAACAATTAGGTAATGCTCTTCTAAGTCTAGAAATAGAGAGAAGCAACATTGGTAAGAATTTACAGACTCTCACGGTGGAAAGAGTTAGATGCCAGGAATGCATAGTCATGATGCATGTGGCAGTGAAGATGAAGACTAAGGAAGCCCTAAAGGCTAAGACTCTACAAAAGGGTGATGAGCCTTTGATCGAATGAATCCAAAGTCTGGAGTTTAAAATTGAGATGATCATTCAGTCTGAGAGGGGACTGCAAAAAATAGATGTTAAGGTCCAAGAAGAACAAAGTAAAGATTTTAAACTCCTCTTAGGACTTCATGCGAAATCACAAACCAGCACTCAAGGAAAAACAATAGTTGGAGTAGTCAACATGTAGAAGTCGTTCATAGATTATCTGCATAATTTAGTGAAGCAGTCTTCATCTCATCTAGACAAGGTGCCAGAGCTCCAGCAATTGAGTGGATGCATCTTTAGGGCTATGGAGGAACTGAAAGATCAGATAGAAGCAATCAAGACTCTAGCCAAAGAACATTCCAGATGGCTCATTCGTTACACCAATGTCCACATCAATAGACATGAAGAGATCATTGAAGTCATCACTGCTATAATCGCCTATAGGGCCCAATTAGATAAGGGGAAGGAAACTGAATGTTAGATACATTCCCCTTGTGCTATTTTTGTTAGTTTTGTAATGGATAAACCTTTGGTTATGATTTTTGGTTGGGGAATTTGAACCGTTTCGGTTACCCCTTTTTGTAATGGTCCAATCTGGAACTCTATATGTATTATTTCTAAAATCAATACAAAGGTCGGCTAAATTTTGGTGTGAAGAATAGAATTTTTGCTGAGTCAATTGTGTATGTCTGAATGCCATTTCTTTAACTATTCCATTGCATGTCATTTAACTTTCTGTTGAATTTGAACGTTTCTTTTGAGTTAGATTTGTAATCTGTAATCGAACCAGAATTCTATAATATGATTTGATACAGCTAATTAAGGGAAAAATCAGTTTCTATTCTAAGCTTTGGTAATGTTCCTACGATATAGATCGACTTGATATCATTACGTTGTTAATCTTCAGTCTTGTATCTGCATTTGTAGTAATCGTTCATGCATTACCAGTTTTGGGAGTTAATCTGATTGATAAGATCTCAGAATTGGCTAGATTTAAAGTTGTATTTACCTCGCCTGAGCTATTTCCTATCTAGGCTTAGCTTGGTTTACCTCTCCTACTCTTGGGTTAAGAGAATACCTCTATTAGATTAGGAAAGATCAATATTCATTGTAGATCATTCATATAAGGGAGCTGTACCTTCAAATTCAGAGGGAGAATAGGTTTTCAAGTAACTATTTCCTAACTGTTGTATTCAATTATTCTTAAGCATTTTTGGGCATTTTAGAGTTACATTTAAAAGAACAATCTGTTTACCAACAATGTTAGAACACTTAAATGCATTTGAAGGGGTTGTACAAACCCTCGAGACACACTTGAGTGTTTAAATATGTCGAAAGGGGTCATGGGATCTTCCTAGGGGTCCTAACGCATGAGAAGGTTATTAGGACCCCTTAGGACCCTCTTTGACCCCCGGGGGCACATTGGAACACTCAAGTGTGTCCCAAAGAGTCCTACGACCCCTTGGGACACACTTGAGTATTCCAATGTGTCCCCTAGGATCAAAGAGGGACTTCTTAGGGGTCCTAATGTGTAAGAAGGTGTACTAGGACCCCTTAGGTCTGTCTTTGACCCCTGGAGACACATTGGAACACTCAAGTGTGTCCCAAGGGGTCCTACGACCCCTTGGGTCACACTTGAGTGTTCCAATGTGTCCTCGAGGGTCAAAGAGGGACTTCCTAGGGGTCTTAATGTGTACCCCTTAGGTCTGTCTTTGACCCCTTGGGACACATTGGAACACTCAAGTATGTCCAAAGGGGTCCTATGACCCCCTGGGACACACTTAAGTGTTCCAATGTGTCCATAGGGGTCAAAGAGGGAATTCTTAGGAGTCCTAACCTATGATAAGGTGTACTAGGACCTCTTAGGACCCTTTGTGACCCCCAGGGACACATTAGAACACTCAAGTGTGTCCCAAGGGGTCCTACGACCTCTTGGGACACACTTGAGTTTTCCAATGTGTCGAAAGGGGTCATGGGGTCTTTCTCGGGGTCCTAACGCATGAGAAGGTTTACTAGAACCCCTTAGGACCCTCTTTGACCCTAGGGGACACATTGGAAAAGTCACATGTGTTTCAAGGGGTCCTACGACCTCTTGGGACACACTTGAGTGTTCCAATATTTCAAAAGGGGTCATGGGGTCTTTCTAGGGGTCCTAATGTGTGAGAAGGTGTACTAGGACCCCTTAGAACCCTCTTTGACCCCAGGGGACACATTGGAACACTCAAGTGTGTCCCAAGGGGTCCTATGATCTCTTGAGAGACACTTGAGTGTTCCAATGTGTCAAAAAGGGTCATGGGGATTTCTTAGGGCTCCTACGACCATGATAAGGTGTACTAGGACCTCTTAGGCCTCTCTTT
>MU227283.1:652916-670795 GCA_018584345.1 Thuja plicata
GGTCCTACAACCCCTTAGGACACACTTAAGTATTCTAATGTGTCGAAAGGGGTCGTAGGGACTTCCTAAGGGTCCAAATGCATGCTAAGGCATACTAGGGCCCTTAGGAAGTCCCCATGACCCCTTTCAACACTTTGGAATGCTCAAGTGTGTCCCAGGGGGTCGGAGAACCCCTTAGGACACACTTGAGTGTTCTAATGTGTCGAAAGGGGTCATGGGGACTTCCTAGGGGTCCCAGTTGCCATACTAGGACCCCTAAGAAGTGCCCATGACCCCTTTAGACACATTGGAATGCTCAAGTGTATCTTAAGGGGTCGTATGACCCGTTAGGACACACTTGAGTGTAATAATGTGTTCAAAGGGGTCATGGGGACTTCTTAGGGGTCCTAATGCGTGATAAGGCATTCTAGGACCGCTAGGAAGTCTCCATGACTCTTTTTGACACATTGGAATGCTCAAGTGTGTCCTAAGGGGTCCTACAACCCCTTAGGACAATCTTGAGTGTTAAAATGTTTTGAAAGGGGTCATGGGGACTTTCCAAGGGTCCTAATGCATGATAAGGCATACTAGGACCCCTAGGAAGTACCCATGACCCCTTTCAACATATTGAAATTCCCTAGTGTGTCTGAAGGGGTCCTACAACCCGCTGGGACACATTTGAGTATTCTAATGTGTTGAAAGGAGTCAAGGAGACTTCTTAGGGGTCCTAACACATGATAATATACAATAGGACCCCTAGGAAGTCCCCATGACCCCTTTCGACACATTGGAATGCTCAAGTGTGTCCAGAGGGGTCCTACGACCACTTAGGACACACTTGAGTGTTTTAATATTTTGAAAGGGGTCATGGGGACTTCCTAAGGGTCTTAACATGTGATAAGGTATACTAGGACCCCTAGGAAGTCTCCATGACCCCTTTTGACACATTGGAATGCTCAAGTGTGTCCCAAGGGGTCGTAGGACCTATTAAGACACACTTAAGTGTTTTAATATGTTAAAAGGGGTCATGGGGACTTTCTAGGGGTCCTAGTACACGTACTAGGACCCCTAGGAAGTCCCAATGATCCCTTTAGCCACATTAGAATGCTCAAGTGTATCCTAAGGGGTCCTACGAGCCGTTATGACACACTTGAGTGTAGTAATGTGTCGAAAGGGGTTGTGGGGACTTCCTAGGGGTCCTAACACATGATAAAGCATAATAGGACCCCTAAGAAGTCCCCATGATCCCTTTTGACACATTGAAATGCTCAAGTGTGTTTTAAGGGGTCCTGCGACCCCTTGGGACACACTTGAGTGTTCTAATGTATTGAAAGGGGTCATGAGGACTTCCTAGGGGTCCTAGCATGTGATAAGGCATACTAGGACCCCTAGGAAGTGCCCATGACCCCTTTCAACATATTGTAATGCTCAAGTGTGTCTCATGGGGTCGTAGGACCCCTTAGGACAGGCTTGAGTGTTCTAATGTGTCAAAAGGGGTCAGGGGACTTTCTAGGGGTCCTAACGTGTGATAAGGTGTACTAGGACCCCTAGGAAGTCCCCATGACCTCTTTTGATAAATTGGAATGCTCAAAGTGTGTCCTAAGGGGTCCGACGACTCCTTAGGACACACTTGAGTGTTCTAATATGTCAAAAGGGGTTATGGGGACTTCCAAGGGCTCCTAACATGTGATAAGGCATACTAGGACCCCTAGGAAGTCCCCATGACCCCTTTTGACACATTGGAATGCTCAAGTGTGTGCTAAGGGGTCCTACAACCCCTTGGGACATAGTTGAGTTTTCTAATGTGTCAAAAGGGGTCATGGGGACTTCTTAGGGGTTCTAACGTGTGATAAGGCATACTAGGACCCCTAGGAAGTCCCCATGACCCCTATCGACACATTGAAATGCTCAAGTGTGTTGTAAGGGGTCCTAAAACCTCTCGGGACACACTTGAGTGTTCAAATGTGTTGAAAAGGGTTATGGGGACTTCTTAGGGGTTCTAATGCATGCTAAGGTGTACTAGGATCCCTTAGGACCCTCTTTGACCCCGGAGGACACATTGAAACACTTAAGTGTGTCTATAGGGGTCCTACAACCTCTTGGGACACACTTGAGTGTTTCAATGTTTCAAAAGGGGATATAGGGTCTTCTTAGGGTTCCTAACACATGAGAAGTTGTACTGGGACCCCTTAGGATGCCTATTTGACCCCTTTAGACACATTGGAACACTCAAGTGTGTCCCAAAGGGTCCTACAACCTCTTGGGACACACTTGAGTATTCTAATGTGTTGAAAGGGCTCATGGGGACCTCTTAGGGGTCCTGCAACCATGATAAGATATACTAGGAACCCTTAGGTCCCTCTTTGACCCCTAGGAACACATTGGAACACTCAATTGTGTCCCAAGGGGTCCTACAACCTCTTTGGAAATACATAAGTGTTTTAATATTTTAAAAGGGGTCATGGGAAGTCCCCATGACCCCTTTTGACACATTGGAACACTCAAGTGTTTTTCAAGAGGTCGTAAGACCCCTTGGGAAAGAATTGATTGTTCTAATGTGTCTCTAGTGGTCAAAGAGGGACCTAAGGGGTCCTAGCACATGTTATCACATGTTAGGACCCTTAGGAAGACCCCATGACCCCTTTCGACATATTATAACACTCAAATGTATTCCAAGAGGTTGTAAGACCCCTTGGGACACACTTGAGTGTTCCAATGTTTCCCATGGGGTCAAAGATGCATCCTAAGGGGTCCTATTACACATTCTCATGTATTAGGACCCATAAGAAGACCTCATGACCCCTTTTGACATATTGAAACACTGAATTGTGTCCCAAGGGGTCCTACGACCTCTTGGGACACACTTGAGTGGTCTAATGTCTCGAAAGGGGTCATGGGGATTCCTAGGGATCCTAACATGTGATAAGGTGTACTAGGACCTCTTAGGACCCTGTTTGACACCCGGGGACACATTGAAACACTCAAGTATGTCCCAAGGGGTCCTACGATCTTTGGATACACTTGAGTGTTTTAATGTATCAAAAGGGGTCATGAGGTCTTCGTAGGGGTCCTAACACATGAGAAGGTGTACTAGGACCCCTTAGGATCCTATTTGATCCTCAGGGACACATTGGAACACTCAAGTGTGTTCCAAGGGGTCCTAGAAAAGTTCATTTGAAAATAAATAAATTGGATACCCGAAAAAATTAGCTACCCAAAAATATCAGGTACCCGATTAGGTTTGTGCTTTGGTGTTAGGTTTTCTGAGGTGTACTGACACCCAGGCCTAATAAAAAGTTAACAAACATTTTCATGCGCTTTTGGACGAGTCAAGAGTGGATTTTTTTCACATCGCCACTTTTTGGCCCCTCATGATCTTGCACATACCCCTAAATGCAATTAAAAATATTTCAATTCGCTAAATATATAGTCTTTTAAATATGTCTTTAAATAGCATAAACAATATTGGAGGTGTCCGTAGCCATCCTTGAACACAAGGTGAATTGGATTGAAAGTGTTATAAGCATCATTTAACGAGAATAAGGAATGTGTACTATTTATAAAGTTGTATTCGATTGAGAGAGATGTTAGCATAATATTTTTAATTCACAAAATATATAATATTTGAAATACATACATACATTTTAATGAATATAGTGAGATACTTCACCACCAATAGAAGACAAACCAAAAGTAGTAAGAATT
Organism: Thuja plicata; assembly: GCA_018584345.1. Taxonomy (NCBI): domain Eukaryota; kingdom Viridiplantae; phylum Streptophyta; class Pinopsida; order Cupressales; family Cupressaceae; genus Thuja; species Thuja plicata. The sequence goes on from MU227283.1 coordinate 656,601, forward strand.
TACACCATGTAGTAAGTTTATTTTAAGGTTGTTAAATTAGTATAGTTATTCGAAGGATAATGGAAATTTAGTGCAAGTTCAGTTTACTATTTGAGCATTGCAGTAAAACATTTGTGTCCTCTTTACCGTCCTATTTAAAATTTACTTAATGGTGTTTCAATAGTTGTGTCTTGTTAATAAATAAGGTTTACATTTAATAAATATAATGAGATTAGTTAGCTGAGAAGTTAATTCACGTAACAGGGAAAAATAAGACTTCCTAAAATCAATTGAAATGCAATGTACATATGAACCAAATAATGATAATATGATACTGATTTAATTTTACAATGTAAATATTTATATAGTATTCTATTTTTGTTATTTACATTGCTTCTCAAAATATTTTTAGGCAACAACAACTATTTAAATTCACTAAATATATAGTATTTCAAAAATGTCTGTACACATTTGTAGCAACAGAGGTATAATTACAGACTTGTTTAATTTTCCATATCATTGATTTGTTTGAGCAAAGAAGTGCTTTCTTCAACAAGATCTAGCATGACAACTTTGGTGATTGTTGACTTCAATCGACCTTGAGCACTACTTGAATTGTATATAGCTGAGATGGTGAAGAGGAATTGTTTGAAAAAATGCCATTTGATTATTGTCTCAACTTCAATACTTGCTCCTTGCTTGAGTTGGAGCATACATAATTCATGTGCAGACATACCAAGAATGTGGGTTCCCGGTTAATCAAAAACAATAGCCCAAAGCATGCCTGCATGATCCACTAGCTTCAGCTGGAGTATGTACCTATAAAGGCAATCTGTAAATGTGGATTTGCACTTTGCACAAGTCCATGTGTTATCAAAATTTTGTACAACTTTTTTCTTACATTGTCTACCATTTGAGTGAAGGGGGCAAGATGGATAGTAGACTGAATTTGATTTTATGAATTGAATTGTTGCTTTTACCATATACTGAAAATCTTGGGTCACATGTGTAGTTTGTTCTTCAATTTTGATAATTGTTTTCCTTGGGATGTGTAGGGGTGCATCTATAGTTTGTGCAGGTGATGATATTATATCATTCCCATTCTGTTCAAACCATATTTTTAGTTTTTCTGTCTCATCAATGTCCGGGTTTATGAAGAGGTGGGTACTAGCCAAAGTGCTTATGAACTTTCCATTGTAGTCTATGACTTTTCCAGTTTTAATTGCAAGAACAACAACATTGTTTAAATGGTACATTTCTTGGAGCTGTGCACCTTCTTTTTGAGTTGTAGGGCCCCATAAAGTTAAATTTATAGTAGATGAAGACATATCCATCAGTTTGATACTTCTTCTAAGAACTTCTGTCCCATCTATCCTTCTTATCGTAGAGCTTGGATCCACACAAATGACTATGCCAATAACATTAATAAGGCAATCATTGGCCATGATCAAAACTGCGTCAAGAGGTGTGAATAAGAATTGATGTTTTGGAAGTGTTAGGTCATCATCTACTAGAGAAACCTTTGAATCATATTGCAAACAAATTTCAAGCTGGCTATTAATTTTATTGTACAACCTATTTGCTATCTTGATATGCTATTGTATATATAGCTCCTACCTTGATATTCATGTAATGGGTAGATGTAATTTTGTTGAAGCAAGTGATCTGTATCTCATTTTTCTCACAATCTATAATATCAAAAGAGAAGACAGTTCCTTGTCCGTTTTGTGTCTTGTAATGGTGAATTTCCTTTTTCAATGTAACATGCCCTTTTATAAGCCACCTTGTCTGGTATGGATTCATGTTTTTTATAGGAGTAATAGGAGGGTTGAGTTCTTTACTCTTTAAAGATGATGTTATTCCAAACATCACTCTTCATGAAGAAAGTTGTGAAACAACATTAGGTTGTAGCACAACTGTTGACGATGAATTTGAGATTGTCTCATGTAGTGGTAGGGCTCATTCTATGAATATGTAGGTGGGTTCACCAATAATATCATGCTACAAGAAAGTGATGTCTATGTCGGAGATGACAATCCACCTATACGAGTACAGTGAGTTCAAGTGTTATATATTGTAACACATCCTAAATGTTGGCTTCAATTATTGTAAACTCTCAGTAGAGGTAGACATTGTCTAATAAGTTAACATAGTAGCCTACCTTGACTTGCATATAGTAGGGTAACTATATCCTTTGAGTAACAATATGGACCCCTACAGGATTTCCCCAGATGTCACGTAATCATTATATTTCTTTGGAATCATTTCTTTTTGTTTAAAAATGCCATCAAAAAGATCCATTCTGTACTGAGGTGTTGATTTGAGATTCCTTCCCAACTTGATAATGTCAATGACTTGGAGGTGCGGTTGTAATTGTAAGTTCCCGTCATTGATCATTGTAATTGCAGATTCAGTCAAGGTAGAAATTTTAACTAAAGGGGGCAACATAATTCAATAGAAGAGACATCACATGTAGTACAATGCTATCATAATTATTGCATGTACTAAGGAATACTATATTTGTATTTTTTATACTTCATTACGAAACTGTAAGTTCTTTTGTGAGGCGATGTAAAAGATAGCTATTGCATGCTAATGCTATAGCTTTAAACAACACTAAGAAAAGTTATTTATGAAAAATACCTGTATTGTGCATTTTTTGTCCAGTGTTTTGGAAGAATTTATTGTTCTTTGGAAGGCACCTATATATAAAACAAAAAAAAAACAAGTAAATGAAGTAAGTAATAGATGATATTTAAAAAAGCAATTTGTGTGTAATTTATATGTAGCATTTAAGTTTGTGTTAAAATGTTGGAGAGTATAATTTAATATTCATTAATTTATTTACGATATACACTTTTATAATTTTATAAGTTTGATATAATGTTTTTAGTTTAGGTAAATACTCCAGTTAAAGTTGTGGAGAGGGGTGATAAAACAACAAAAAACATATCTTATCATCTGCTTAAAACCAGTGCCATAAACGATAGAGGAAGACACTGTTACTAGAAATAAAATAGCAAAAGCAAACTTAGCAAGGGGGCTGCACAACTGATTCCATGGTGGCGCCAAAAGGAAACAAACATTGAATAGAGAGAGAAGAAAGGAATGAAGATGCAGGTCTAAGGGTGTTGCACATAAAAAAAAAAATATAGAGTAACAATTGCTGCCTCAAACCAAACATATTTGCTAGCCAATGCCACTCCAAATTGATGCCATATTGGCTAGAGAAAAAACGTGATTGAGGAGGCAGGTCAATGCTTTAAGAAAGATGGAATACCAACACATTTGGGTAATACACAAGTCCCATTAAATTTGGCATGAAAGATAAGGTTATATAACTCCATAATTTCTATTTGCTGGGACCAAAAAGAGACTCAGGGAAAGCAGCTAGGTTTAAGGCAACAACAAAATAAGATAAAGGGTAAAATTTATATTCGCAGATTTCAAAACACATCTGTTCAATCATGTGTAGATAAAAGAGGAGTGCAAGACAAAAAAATAAACCGATTTATAATGCAATAAAGGTTGTACAAAGCATGCTAAAATGATATGTTATATTATGTATTAATATGAATATTCCAATTGCTATACAAAGGCATGCCAGTAGCAAGAAAACACACAAAATCATAGGAATATCTTGCAATCACTGTTTGTTCAATTATTTTTATCCAATATAATTTCATTCCAAAATATTTTTTATACATTATAGTATTTTTAATGAGTAATAATCCCAATATGAAGAAAGAGAAAGTTCTACCTAGATTAGGGCTCCTGAAAAGTTTTAAAGAGTGCAAGTTTATAGGGATTGGAATACATATATGGAGTATGTGAGAGAGGAGAATTATTTAATAAAATGAAAGTCAATCATTCTGAATGGCGTCATCTATTTGGATTAGTTGGTAAGTGAACACTCTAAATGATAGTAATGAAATGCAAAGTTGGTCTATATTTATAATTTTCTTCAACAATGTAGAGTATACACCTTATTATTATATGTTTATACAAAGTGTTAGTAACTTTTCTAGAAGTTGTTAAATATTTACCATATTGTTTATATAAATTATTAGTAACTTTTCTGGAAGTTGTTAAATATTTACCACATACCTGAATATTTAATAATCATATAAATACATTCTAAAGATAATTAACTTTCTTAAAGTTCCTTCCATCTTATTCATATTCATACCAATCTGTATTTTGATTCCAAACCTGACTTGAATCACCAGAGAATAAATAGTTTTCTAATTTTAATAGAATTGAAAGATACATAGCCATAGTTGTTGTTTTCCAAAGCATCACATAAAAAGAGGAAAAAATGTAGTTTTTTCTTATATTTGTCCATTTTACATATATTGATACAGATGTCTATTCAATCCTTTCTTAATATATCATATATGTCAACTGGTCTATCTTGTTCTTTTGAACACTTGACCACATCTTTTCATTTGGAAAAAGATGGAGACTGTTCTTTATATGTTAATTTTGATGAGCCATGAACTACGAGATGTTATGTCAATTGGAAATACATGATGATAGACCAACAAAAAAACAAAATATGCAAAAAGGAATTGTCAGATGACATATTTGCTGATGGATATTGGCAATCAGTTAAAGAACTGCACCATATATTTTTGTGGTTAAGAACATATTCTATCAATAAGCAAAGTTAGTAGATGATTACATCATAATATATAGAGTATACAACATAATGACAGTAAATTAAAACTTTCATAGTTGACATGCCAATATCCAAATATGCAGTAAACAGTAAAATGCACCTACAACTCTGTATATGTCACAATGATTAAGCCAACAGTGTATTATTAGATATATATCAAATAAAAAATTTCAGTGTCAATGGAAATAACATAGTGCCAAATTTGTCTAGAACATAAGCTTTTCTCCAGCGAGAATCGCTTGACCAGAGGTCTTCATAGGTGGTCAACTCTTGTAGAAAATACAAAAAAGGTGCACATTCAATCATTGAAAATGTTTCACTATATCAGTTTGAATTGCTTGACCATAGGTATTCATAGGTGGTCATCCCTTATAGAAAATAACAAAAAGGTGCACATTCGATCATCAAAAATGTTTCTCTATATCAGTTTCTATTATATACACTGGCATGGAATGTGTGTACTACATATTATTTAGGTAATTCTAGAATGCAACTTTGATGGTAGGAGCACAAACCTGCGCATGGTACTCATCTGCAAGCATATCACGTAGGAAGTTACAAAACCTATTTAGCTTTTCACAAGCTGCATGAAACTCTAGTACTGTTGCTTCTATTATCACAATGTCAGTGTCTTTCACACCACGTATGGCTGAACATGTTGCCTTTGCATGTTGTAGTATGTTTAGGCAGCTAAGAGAAATTCCAGTGGCAAAGTCTAGAAGGCTATTTGGCAGAAAGCCAGTCCAACTTATTGAAGGTGTTGACTGATTCGGTAAAATAGGGGGCGTAGTGCTATTACCTATTTCTATAAGATGAATAGGATATGGTGGACTATCCATCCCTGAATGAAAACATTCAATAAAATATTAAAGTTCTTGTACATTTAGATCAATTTCATAATTGGTAAAATAAATATATAACAGAAATTGTAGTAAGCCATTTTATTGGAAAAAAATTTGGGAAACCAAAAACTATATCTGTAAAGCTGTTCCAATATATTCTCACAATAAGAAACGTTAAAGCAAGTAGCGAAGTTTCTGAATTCAGAAATAGCAGGTAGTAGTATAAAGCTGTAAAGTCATTAAGAGAAAGTAGCATTTTCCTGGAAGCATTCAAGACATAATTAGAGGAGTCATGTAGATAAAATATCAGTTTATTTGGTGTGGTCTAGGCAGCTACTTAACGTTTTGTATCAATAATTTGATTCATAGTGGGCTTCGTAGTATGCTATTATATATGGGTAGTTCCAGACTTCTAATAAGTATTATCACATTGAATATACTACATTAAAGCAAGAGTCCATATTCCAATTTCATGTCTGTTGTATTAGGTTTACAAACATGTGCAATATTAGACCTGTTATTGTTAAAGATCAATAAATTCAAAGGAACTTTTTTTTAATGAAATGCAAAATTTTGGCCTTTTTAATGAGGTCAAAAGTGGAATGGAAAGAACCCTAGGAAAAGAAAAACCCCATGCATGCAATCGGTTGTCTTACAAACACTAATGACCTACCATTTATCATCCACCAAGCATAAGAAGAAGACAAACAAAATACAAAAATGAATTTCATAACCAAATGAAGGAGTTTTTAAAGATGTGATGACAAGACAATTGAAACCAAAGAAAACCGTGTACTACCTTGGCTGAGAATGACAAAATAGAGACAACTCTAGCATTGAAGATTCCAGCGACTATTCAAAACGGAGACAAGCAGCTTCTAAATGGCAACAGGCGGTGATCACTATTTACTATTTACATTGTTAAAAGAGGATATATATAGAGTGTGTAGGTGGTCAGAAGTGTATAGAATGTTACAGCTGGCGATGCAATCCCCTAAAAATATCTTCCCAAAAAACAATCTAAAGAAGATTTCATCCACTGCCACAAGATTATTTGAAGCAAATATCTGGAAATGAATTAATGTGGTTGGTAAGACTAGAAGATAACTATACACTAATCACAAATATCCCCATTAATTCATTAATGTTGTTGGTAAGATTATTAGAAATATATCTACGTAATCACAAATATCTACAAAATGAATTAATTCTCGTAAAACAGTTTTGAGAGGAAACCATGCCTAGTTTTTGGTTTGAACGGACGGGTTTGGGGTGAAATCCCCACCTATAATAGCCTATCGGCTAATTAGTATGTTAGACAATATTTTGGGTATGGTGGAATTAATATTGTGTTTTTAATGTAAATTATATGATCTTATATTTGATGTTGTCTTGAATTATATGACGACGTATGATGATGAAATGACTTAATGAGAAACATATGAGAGATTATGGATGATTAAATAATAATTATTGAAATGGATGTATTTAATTTTTATTTTGATTTATGAACTAACTTACTTATAAAACCTCTAGTGGTTTGATGGAATTGGTAGGATTGAAGGCGGGGGTGTGATTTCAAGTAGAGAAGCTTAGCTTTGTGGTATGGGTGAGATCAGAGACGTCTGGTTACCACACACACCACACATGTGGTTATTATTATGGATGATTAAATAATAATTATTGAAATGGATGTATTTAATTTTGATTTTGATTTATGAACTAACTTACTGATAAAACCTCTAGTGGTTTGATGGAATTGGCAGGATTGAAGGCGGGGGTGTGATTTCAGGTAGAGAAGCTTAGCTTTGTGGTATGGGTGAGATCAGATACGTCTGGTTACCACACACACCACATGAACTTGTTTTGTTTGTTACTCTTTGATTCAACTATATGTTAGATTAGAAAGCATTTTATTTTCTTATCTCAAGCCTGTGTGTGCGTGAATTAGACTAAGGAAGACGGTCTTTGCTTGATTAAAAATGTGTGAATTAATAATTTAGCTAAGATTGTGATTTATTTTAGTTATTACCTTTTAAGAAATAATCAAATTTACATTTTTTTTATTCCTCTATTTTTGAATATAAATGGAATCTATTAGAGAATCAAAATGTTAAAAAAATATGATATCATCTTACAAAAAATTTATAGATTCTTTGTTTATTTCTCTCTCGCATTAGCAAGTGGTTGAAAAATTATTAGTAAAGCATTTTGCATCTTTTTAATTAAAGAATATGCAAGGTGTCGAAAGATTTTTTTTTTCTACCACTTGCCTAGTCGCTTGCAGTAATGGTTGAGTCTGGATTCTTCATGCATCCACCGACATTCTGGATGATCTTATCGTCCTTCACCATTTTTCTAACTTTTGGGGGAGTTTGGTGAGAGATTGGCTTGGTACTCAATAAAGAGAGGAGACATAATCAATGAGAGGGGTCAATAGGTAAGAGAAGAAAGGGAAGTAAGATCTGATTGTAAGGTAAAAAGAAAAGAAGCACAGGCAGAGGGGAACAATAAGGAAGCGCGCAAGTAGTGGGAGAAAAGTATGAGGACAACGCATAGGTAGAAAGGGAGTTGAAAGGAGACAACGCGTAGGAGAAAAGGGAGACAATTTTCCTACCATAAAAAAAACTAAGGATTCAGTGCTTGAAGAAGGAGAAGAGGAGAAACGTGCAAGGAGGGATAGGGAACACACAGGAACAAGGAGGGAGGATAGCGCATAAAGGAGAGATGATCTCCCTATGGTAAATTTTGTAGTAGAAATCATTTCCTTCTCTCCAGAGTGGGCGTGCTTGTATGGTGTGAAGAAAGCCACACAAGGAAAGAAGATATTTAGCAGAAGTCGCAGGGAAAAGTAAAGAAATAGAATACAATTATGAGTTCCAGATTTCACCAAATTGTTTCCCAAGTTCTTTTCTTATTTTTGAATATTGTTTTAGAATAAAAGAGTAAATTTATGGGAATGGTTATGCAGTGCTATAAATTGGATTGGGAGAATTTTCTGAGTGTGGTTGTTTAATTTTAGAAAATGTTAGCAAATGATGTGATCTTTTCCTTTGATTTTTGATTTACTCTATCTTATAAACATAATGGATGTTTATTTTGGGATTTCCTGTCTTACTCATTATGCAAAAGAAAACAAGAGAAAAACAAAAATGCTTTTATGTTGTAACCATCTTGACTGTATAGTCTCCATAGGAAAATATCTGTGATAATGATCTCATCAATGTGGAAGAATTGATTTTTGTTTCATCTTAAGAAGTAGACAACATTCTTATCTCCCATTAACAATAAATCTCAATCATTTTCTCTTTTCTTATGATTATCTTTTTGCAGATTAATTCTAGAATCATAGTATTGTTACCCAAAAATTTCCTATCCTATACTCTTTTATCTTACAAGTGGAGTAAATGTGGCTCCCATAAGGGTTGAGCCCAACTTGTATGAAATATGCCCATGGCTGATGTCCTTGTCTTGTTTCTACAAGCCCTAATATTTTTGGTCTGAAACCCTTGTTGCAATTTTCATTCAAAACCCTTAAACCCTAAGTCTTTGTGGTTATCATTACCTTTTCATGTCACTTAAGTCTTATTATCCATGCGCCCTTTTGCCTCATCTCTTAATCTCACATCTTTCTAATTAAGCACTTAAAATCCAGTGACTTGGCACAACAGTTCTCTCCAAGTCTCACAATGTTCGTGGTTAAGTAGATAACATTCAGTGATTTGGCAACAAGGTTGGTCCTTGACTTTATATTTTTATCTCATGATCTCGTAATATCACAGTTAAGTCTCAAAAGATATGGAGATTCAATTCTGGTCTTTGATCAAGATTGAGATGTGTGGGGGTCACTGAATCTTAGAATGGAACTGCAATCAGCAAGAGGATTCAGTGATTCAGAGATATGCTCTATCTCTCAATCTCAAGACTAGACCATGGTTAAGAATTTTACTTGGATATTACAAGATGGCCTTTTATCTTTGAATCTCATAATAGACTTGGGGTTAGACAGAAGATCTCGAGATTATGCACCAACCATGGATCATGACCGAGATGTGCGGCTATCGCTGGATCTCAGAACCAAATCAGGGTTAAGCCAAGCATTGGGAGATTCAGAGATAGCTTTTGTCACTGGATCTCATAATAAAACTAGAGTTAAGACTTTCTTTGGGAGATTAGAGATAACCTTTATCTCTGAATCTCGTGATCAAACTTGAGTTAGGCCAAGTCTTGTGAGGTTCAGCGCTGACCGTCGATGCAGGTTCAGATCAATGGCTATCTCTCAATCTCTTGATAAACTAAGGGTCAAGACAAATATTTGGAGATTCAGAGATAAATTTATCTCTGAATCTTGTGATCACACCAAGGTTAAGCTGAGTATCTAGAGATTTGGATATACAAAGGGACCAAGGTGCTCTATGTTAAAGACATGTTAAAGATAAAGATCAATAAGATCAAAGGAAAATCTACAGTGGGTGCTTTCCCTCAAAGCTGAGATACAATTGATTTAATCATTAAGGCATTACAACGTGTCGACACATGTCAGGTTGTCAGACCTTGGGGCCCATCAGTGGAAAGTAAGGATCAAACAAGTTTATTTTGATCTAGTGGCTGGCACTTTTCCTTGAAGCCAAGATGCACGATGGATAATGTTTGAGGCATTGCACCATCCTGTGACATAGCAGTCTGAGATTCTAAGCTCGCGTGTAACTTAAAGAGGATCGACTGCTCTATTTTAAAAAAGAGATAAGACTTGTTCTAGATGGTTGATGATATTTTCCGCATCACTTGTGACCGTTAGAATCAGATATTTCAAATATTGAAATCTTATTTCAAGGTTTTCATGGCGGTGGCGTGGTTTTTCAAGTTGCAGGTAGGGTAGATGGATCAGACCAATCTTTTCAATCAAATTTATGGTGATGGGAGATATCTCCAAGGCATATTTGATTACTTGGGATATTTCCAAAGGTGCATTAATGTCCAGAGGTGACCCTTTTAGGGTTTTTTGATTGTTTTCAAGAATATCTTTTGTAAACCTTAAGTTTTCTGATTTGATTTGATTGGATCAACTCCCAAGACTTGGTGGTTGAGGGGTTTGTATATAAGTTGTAAAGCTTTTGTAATGATTTTTTTGGGCTTATGTAAGACTTTTTGTGACATTTTTCCTATCCTCAAGTTTTCATATGTTTGCAATTCTCACTGAAGCATAATATAGTGGCTGAGGTTTGGAGAGATCTTTGAGTTACTTTAGTGCTCTTTTCTTTTCTGCATTTTTGTGTACGTTCATGGATGATGGATAAAGATAATCTTGTGGATTTTTTCTATTCCTTGCTATCTTGTCTCATTTTAGTACCTATCTGCTGGATTGAATGTTTTCTTGTAGGTCATAGTCTGTGTTTAGGCTCATGAATGCTATTTTTGTGAAATCTTTTCTTTCCTTGACTAGTTTCATCTTGGACCTCTCTATGAAACAATTTTGCAAACCTATTCAGAAAGTTTTACTTGCTTTAAGTCAGAGATTTCATGCTAACTCTTAGCCATTTTTATGATTCATGTTATATCCAGTGTATCACCTAATAGATTAAGTTTCTTTCTTTTCTATTTTTCAGTTTCCTTCTATCCCTTTTCCTCCCAAATTTTATTTCAAGTTTCAAGAGCAGGATAGGTGATTATCCAAGAGGAACCAGCCTAGAATCTGGAGGTTTCACTTCAAGTTTAGCAATGTCCCACAAACTAGAAGTGAATCCCATGTTATATCAAATCACTAGACTCTCAAATTTAGTAGGGTGCAAATTTGGTGTATAACAATTTTGGCATGTCCGGTGGGACAAGGGGACTGGTTTGCAGGGCACTTTTGTTATTTCTTTGATTCTATTTGGTGTGAACATCAGTAGATTCTTCCTTTGGAGGCACTGAAGTAGCACACCTGGTGACTTTGAGAAAGTGTCTACTAGTTTCAAGAAGATAAAGTGTTGGTATGTGAAAATAAGCAAGTTTGTTTTTCTAGTTTTTAGTGATTTCAATGATTTTCCAGCTTATATGAATGTTTCAACATGTCTTCATTTGATAAGAACATGCCCTATCAGTCACCATTCCATGAAGGTGTTTTCTATATGCCTTCATATCAGCCATATTAAAATCATCATGGTGCTGGTTTCCCTCAAGACAACACCACTTCAATAAATTACCAGTATGCCCAACAAGCTCATCATGCTTACCACCCACCGACCACTGCTCAACCTGATTGGGAGCATACCTAGACTTATAACCAGTCTCAAGGAGACTATTTCATGCTGATTCGGCATGAAGATATGTCACTTGACTGGATGAAGTAGTTTTCTGAGTTGAGACAACAAGAAATGGATCTACAATATGAGTAGTTCGCTTACCAAGCCTATCCCCTATCAACAAAAAAATGAATGGTGTTTCCCTACACTCAACTGCATAATCAAACTACATGTTTGAATGGGTTGATGAATCAAGCACTCATGGCACAAAATACATCAAGATCACATTTAGATGCATCTTCTAGTGGGTCAGTGCCACAACAAGATGCAAAACCTAATGGTACTGCATTCTTTAATCAACAAGGAGAAGATTTTAGTGGTGTAAATGATGAATCTTCCCAAGAACGCTATCTTCTAACCCATACTTTGAGAAGGGAACTCCAAATTTCACACTTACTTTCATAAATGATGAGTTTCTTGTTGAAGAAAAGTCAGAGGTGTTACAGCAAGAAGCAATAGCTTGTCCAACATATTTTTCTCAGATGAAAATACAACAATACGAGGAGGATCTTGTGAGGGCATTGGCTATAAAGGAAAAACAAATGAAAGATAAGGTCCTCAATTTTCCAAGATTTAAACAGGATAACCCTTCCAAGTCCTCTAAATATAACTTTCCAAGTTTTAGGAGCAATCATTCTTTCCAAGAGCCTATACTTGAGAAGATTTAGTTCAACACTCTGGAAGAGTAGTCTGTTCAAGAAGTTTGTATATCCGAAGAGACCCCTCAATTTTCTCAAGATACCAAGTTTCCATGGAAACCTTCATGGACTTAGCATCCTGGCTTTCAAATTCCAAGTCTTTTCAAGACTACCAGTGAAACATTAGAGAAATGACTTGTGGTGGATGAGCTTTCATGTGATGAAGAAAAGGGAAAATCATAAATGTTAGTGTTGAGTGATGACTATGAGGTTGGGACATCAAGGCATAGAAAAGGAAAATGGTGCTCAACTTGAACTCTTAGTTGATTTGTTCAATGAGCTCCCCTTTTTCATTGAAAGTGAGGAAGACATGCCATTACCTATGGCTAAGGGTCAATTGGAATAGAAGGGTAACCATCAACAAGGAAATGATTCTCCAACTCATACAAAAACACCATCGAATCTCACTTAGCCATCTAGTGGGATACCACCACTTGTTGGTACATCTGGATCTTTTGTTCACTCATTCATGAGTTCCATAGATTCTTTGTATTAGTTATTTTCTATAGTCATACAAGATCCACCACATTGGGATACTTATCTATTAGACATAGCATATTTGTTTGTAGAGTCCCTTTTTGCATATTTGGATGACAACATTGAATACATTTGTCTTCTATTTGGTGATAACTTTCATGAAGTTGCATCACCATTGCAATCTTTGGAAATTCCTCTTACCTTGCCTACATCAGCTCTTATCATGATAGATTGTGCAAACTTTTATGAGTTGCAATATCCAACTCAGTTATCTTTAGCTGCAACAGTATCAAATCCTCATTGGTCTAGACATGACCATACATCCACCGTCCCTCTTCCAGAATCTTTTATAGAATATGATCTGTCACACATCAACATTGGATTGGATATCTTTGAGCATCATTCAAAGGCATCACTGACATCATTTCAATCTTTGGATTATGTGCAACATTCAGAGATATTCACATTACTTTCTACATATTCTTATCTAGAATGGGAAGTAATATTGCACACATTTATGGTGTTGTTTCTTCCCAATGGGAGGAATATTTTTTAGTGTTCATGGATCATCTTTAGCATCAAGTGTCAAGCATCTACCGACACTACATGAAGTTCATCACTTCATATCTTCTGAGGGGGGGGGTCATATGATCTTCTCTACTTTGTCTCCTATGGGGAGAACATATTGTACTTTGAGATAAAAGTATTTAATAGTAGTCTATGGGGGGTTATCATATTTATTCCATATATCACTCTTCTTCTTCTTCACTTGTACATGTTATTGCATCTTATCTCTTTTTGGAGGGAGGTTTTGTTCCCACTAGGGTTTCCTCATTTCTCCTTGATTTTGAGTTATTTATATTATAAATGGGTACCTTATAAGGTCTTGTTGCCAGGAATCATATCTTCTGTGTCCACCTAAGCTATGCTTAAGGGGGGTGTTAGTGTTTTTAATTTCCTACATGGCTTTATTAAGCCTAGCTAGGTGTCATCTATTTGACTTATTCTAGGTGAGGTGTCTATTTGGTTGACAGAGTCTTCTAGTTGTTTCATGTTGTTTTTGACACCCTTTCCTCACTCTGTGGAGGTTAGTTCTCTCCTCTCTACCTATTTGTGCACCACCAATTTGCATCTCAAATTATGGTTGACTTTGGGCTCTTTTTGTGTTATTGTGCTTCTATTTTATCATTGATAGATCTTGAGTCTTTCATATATATATATATATATATATATA
>MU227283.1:670867-724971 GCA_018584345.1 Thuja plicata
TGACTATAACTCAAATTGTAAAGCATTCTTAATGACTCTGTAGACTACATCTTACCCTTAAAAATTAACATTTTTAATGATATTTAAAAAATATAAAAAAATTCTTTAAGAAAAAGTCATGCCTTCTATATAAAGCTCATGACATTACTCTTTGAAAAGTTTTTTTTTCAAATTTGAAAATTAATAATTTTTTTTTTATCGGTAAAAGGTCGTAGCCAAATAATTTTATTAATTAATGATTTAAAATACAATTTATAGTTCACCCTGTTCAATGCAGGCGCTGGTAGGAAAGAACGGGGTAAAGAAAACCTCCAGCCTTGCCTGGGACTGAAGTCCAAAAAAGATACAAAATTGAGAGGGCATACCCCCACTTTACAATTTACAAACCAATGTTTGCAAGATTAGATACACATCAGACCCATAAACAGGGTTAACAAAACACTTTGGTGGACTTAGTGTTATTACATTCCTATTCTGTGCTAAATGAGGAAGTTACATTCACTTTCATATATTTAAATAATTTGTTAGCCGTTCTGCCAAAAGGGGTATAAACTTGCTATCACATTCTGTTTGAATATTCGACACCTGTAACAACTCACGCCTTTGAATAAGATTTTTATTAGTAACTTATAGCCAAGAAAATTGATATATCTAATTCTAAAATAATAGGGAAAGTAAGCTTCTTACCATTGTTTTATTACACCAAATTGCTACGCTGAGTGTTCAAACCTGATATTTACAAATCAACAGTTATAAATTGGACACTGAGGAGCCCGTTCTTAGTCACTTCCATATTCATTACAAGTTAACTCAAAAGAAAAAAGAAATTAACTGCTATTTATTGATTAAAGTCACATTGACAGTCAAATATCCAGATCTACATTGATAGCCTACAAACCATGTACAGTAAGTGGGTGTGTGCACCAAGTTGTGGACCAAAAAAGTGGACACATGGTTTAAAAAAATTCAAATTTCATATAACCTGATCAGGTTATTGAAATTTCAAAATTGTACTAGGCTTGGTAACCAAGCCTAGATAATAATATTAAAAAACTTTACCTTTCGTAGAACCCGATCATGTTCTGAGATGTTTATAATAACCCAATCGGGTTCTGAGATGTTTCTAGTAACCCGATCAGGTTATTAGACATATTATATTTTCTAATAACCCGATCGGGTTATTAGAAACATATAATATTTTTCAAAGCCCATGGCTTAGGCCATTTCGAATGCCTAAACCACAGAGTAGCAGTCTGGAGGAGAGCAAAAACACCAAAGAACCCGAGCGAGCTCTGAAGAAAACAAGATTCTTCAACTATTTGGACATTTTGAAGCAATGACACCCTATAAGAAAGGTATGTATTATTGTTTTTGTTGTTTTGTTGTGTTTTTTTTGCATTTTTGTATCAAATTAGGTTATGATATTGTATTTTTTTTTGTTTTATTAATGTTATATAAAATTTTTCAAACAATCCAAG
Organism: Thuja plicata; assembly: GCA_018584345.1. Classification (NCBI taxonomy): domain Eukaryota; kingdom Viridiplantae; phylum Streptophyta; class Pinopsida; order Cupressales; family Cupressaceae; genus Thuja; species Thuja plicata. Next base: position 672,346 of record MU227283.1, read on the forward strand.
AAGAGAAAAAAGAAATGAAAGACCACCCCCCGTAAACCCTCCTCGCCCACCACCATCGCCACCCGTAAACCCTCCTCAAAATTCTCCTTGTCCACCACCATCGCCACCCGTAAACCCTCCTCAAAATTCTCCTCGTCCACAACCACCACCACTCATAGAACCTCCACATGTGCCATTAGTCATGTAAATGCAACACAAGAGGACCTTGTGCAATGCCTTAACTAGAATAGTCAACAAATTAATATTATATATTATTCAATAGGTTGAAGGCTTGTGGTCTTCAACATCACTCTACCCTTGCCACTACATTAGAAAAATTGTCCAATAGTGTAGATGAGGTATATCAAGGGGTGACAAAATGGGGTTCATGGAGGGATAGGTTTTTTACATATTATGATGATGATTTATCATATGAGGATGTGAAAAGAAAAGGCATAGAAAAATGTGACATATGTGCCCTTTTTAACAATCCTAATACTAACAATTCCCTAGAAGTTAATACAAAATGGTTTCCTATACATTGGTGTGCTCATAGGGGGATGAAATCAGATTTTTGGGATAGGTGGAACATGGTATTTGACCAACCACATTATAATAATAATAAGGTGCCTTTATATTTTTTGAGGAAGTTATACTGTGATTTTATCTTGGGCAAGAAGCCGAATTACTTTGACTTTCGTGAGTTCCAGGGTAGAGGGAGAGGCTTTGCACAGGATAGACCTAGGGCACATAGGATTAATCAACCATAAGAGAGGAGGTGCACTGTGAGAAAACCCCTCATTCATGCTGTGATCTCAATACTGGTGAAGGAGTCTATGGATATACAGACTCTTCATGCAGCTGCATCATTGACTAATGTCATTATCCAGTATGGCACTTAATTAGTTGGAGAGGATGGATCAGTGCCTGTGCCACCTCAATATTCATCAGATGCACCATTAGGATCATCCCATCACGTGCTAGCTCCATCATCATCAGATGCACCATTAGGATCATCTCATCCCATGTGAGCTCCATTATCATCAGATACACTTGCAAGGTCAGCCCAGCCCATTAAGCATATCTGCATCAGTTGTAATGGTATATGTGATGGGGTAGATAGTGAGACGAGTGCGGATGGTTCAACATCCCATTCATGTGTACATTGCAGGAGAAGATGTCAGGAATCCACTACTGAGGATATGGCCCTCACAGATGATATGTTGTCAATGGTGTATGGTACATAGCTGACACAGGTTTGTTTAAATTTGTGTTTTGATATGTTATTTTAATTAACTACCTAAATCTATTAAAAGTAAATAAATTTTTATGTATAGAAGAATCTAAATTAATACATGAATAATATGAATTGTAGGGTGCATCTGGTGGTACAAGCACACCAAGGAGTTCTCATTCTAGTAGATGTAGATGGGTAGCTCAAACACCTGAGGTAATTTTTTATAAATATTCATAAAATAGAATAGTATGTTGTTTTCAAAATATCATATCTTAATAATTTTTATTGTGGTAACTTAGTGTATGTTTGTTTGCTATTGCTTTATGGTCAAAGATTTTTTCTAATGTAATTCAACTCAAGGAATTCACTTCCTTGTCCAGTCATCATGACTCAAATTGATTTGAACTCCCGCCCTCCATCCTTGGACTCAATTCAACCAATGTTGAAATCATACATAGACTCATACCCCAACCAATCACTTATTAGCTTCTGAATCAACCTTGAACATCATTTGAAACATCCAACCATCATTCTTTTACTCTTATTTCTTGTTCAAAATCATGAATATAATCTCTGATTGTTCACTAATTTTGAATATCCTTAATCCTTCAATACACCTCCATGGCCTTATGAAGAATCCCAACATATAACTTCTACGACACCCTAGGAACCCCTCAACTTATCATAAGGTCCTTATCATATTGCTCAAAGAATATTCACTTGCTAGTTTAGTAAACTTTACTCTTTGGCATTTCACTGTCATACTAGGATAGTCCCCATATACTAGTATATATCTTCACCATAGACAAGAAACCATCTACACCCTAGGTTCATAAGCACCCCAAATATTTTCATCACTTCCCATACCACCTGCTCTAATGCAAGTGCTAGAAAATGCAAGTGTTTTCTTCTGAAACCAATTGGAACACTTAGGTATTCACAAAACAACATTAAATCCACAATTAGGGCCCTTGGTGCTCGGTTCTCTAGAAGCTATACACTACTATGTATATTCAGATTTGGTGCATACATTGAGATATACACCTAGGGCTCGATCATATGGCCATCTCCCTGCATCAACACAAAATTAACTTGCAAAATCTTTGAAAGCATATTACAAAGAAGCTTTCCACCAGATATTATCCAATTCCCATGGTGGAAATGCTTCAAACTTGAAACACAATGTGAAACACTTAAAAATGAACAAAAACCAGAGTTGCAGAGACAAAAATCATGATAATTGGAGTTATAGGTAAAATATCTTCAGCAAACTAGTTGCATTCGAAGGCTAATACATAGGGGAATCTGGCCAATTTTTTTTTATGTAGAGTTGAAGCCCATGACCATAGTACATATCCCATGACCATAGTGTACCAAGTGGCTTATAAGTGCCCAAACTTGGAACTAGGTTTCACAATTGGATCTCAATGATAGACTAATTCTAAAGCCTTGAACTACAAGATGTCTTGGGTCCCTTTGGGCCAAGAGGGCACTAAGAACATCAAAGGTTGACAATCTTCATGAGACTCCATGTGCTAGGAGGTGCTCTTGCACCATAGTCTCAACCTAAAAGCACTCTAAATCCCTCCATGCTAAGGGTAAACACACTAAGACATACTCACTGCTAGGCTACAATAGTCCTATTACCTACTGCAAAAGTGGTCCTAACCTCTGACCCCCACGAATACAATCCAGACCACTCTTCTCTAACTGTGATTACAAATTTGTTAAAGAATAGTCTTGTGTGTGAAAGAAGAGAATTTTTTTATATTGTAATAAGGGTTCGTAATTTTTTTTTATAAACTTGTGATATAATAGAGTTGTGGATCATAATCATTTGTGGAATTCAAGTGAATCATAATCTTCATTGTAAACTATTGCTTATATATTTATTTGGTGTTTTATAGGGCTTGTCAGGGGCCCAGATTTATGAGATTGAGGATGTCACCCTTTTTGCCATCAACTTTGGATTAGAGAGCTATGTGGTATCATATTTTGCACACCTCTTGTTTATAGTTTTAATTGAACCCATGCGGTATCATATTATTTCTCTTATGTTAATTTTGTTTTTTTTAGCCTACCCCACCAAGCTCGAGGTCATTAGGAAAGAGGATGAAATCATCAGGGACATTGAAACAAAAAAAGGTAAATAAATCCAATTTAAGTATATTTGTTGAGATGTATTATGAACATTTCATTGTAGTCTATATTGATGAATGCACTTGACTTATTTATTGTATACATGTAGAATCAATTGGGTTTCACTTAAGTAATGAATGCCCCGAACACTGCTAATGTTCAGGAGAGGGAGGAGGTAACTTGTTTTCATATTTACTTTCAATTGCATTCTTGTTTGTTTAAAATATTTTAGAAATCATGTTCCTCTATTAGTATGTCATTTTCTATGAATTTTGATACAGGAATTTTGATATAGGAAAGGATCTAGGAAAATGCATACTGTAGCTGGATCTCATATTTACTTTCAATTGCATTCTTGTTTGTTCAAAATATTTTAGAAATCATGTTCCTCTATTAGTATGTCATTTTCTATGAATTTTGATCCAGCTACAGTATGCATTTTCTTTTTAGTCCATGTATTTTTTATTTTTTAGTATTTCTTGTTTATAACATGTGTTTTGTATTATTTTTTCCATTATAGGACCCTTCACCACTGCGCGTCCTTCCTCTACATCACCATTTTTATAGGAGTCCCTCTCACCCACGATGGAGCCCATTTCATTTATCATTCAACACAAGAATAAGAGATCCAACTGAGGCTTTAGTATGCAAATTTGTATTATCTAGTATATACATTTTTTTGCATTATCTAGTATTTCTGCATCCTATAACATCTTTTCTATTTTACCATACAGGAAAAGGTCCAAACTGATTCATCAATGGTTTTGGCTCCCTCCAACACAGGAGTTCCAAGGCTCCCTCCAACACAGGAGTTCCAACTCATGTTGTGGTATTCATTTTCTTTTTAGTTCATGCATTTTTTATTTTTTAGTATTTCTTGTTTATAACATGTATTTTGTATTTTGTATTTTTCCTGTTATAGGACCATTCACCACTTCCGATCCCTCCTCTACCTTGCCATTTTTCTAGGAGTCCCTCTCACCCACGACGGAGCCCATTTAGTTTATCATTCAGCCCAAGCATAGGAGAAAGAGATGAGGTAATCAATAATTCAACTGTCAGCAAATTACAGCCCAATATTTATTTATTTTGATATTATTTTGAGATAATATATATGGCTTAGCATTTGAATTGTTCTTGTGCAGAGAATTAGTGAACCAAGGGCTACTGTGAAGAAGCTCAATTTTGATGATCCACCACAGTCATAGATATATCGAGACATTGTATAGATCTAGTTGTAGTCATTCAATGACCAAATTTTGTATATATATATATATATATGTATGTATGTATGTATGTATGTATGTATGTACATTGTGTATATCGACCTGGACATAGTTGATGTCATTTTTTGTAACTCTATTATGGATTTTGCATGTACGCCATGTATTGATATGTACACTATTATTGTTCATTTTGTTATATATGAAACTTCAAATTTAATCCTTGAATTTGTTGGTTGGATGTTTATGCCTTAAGTGTATTCTTGTTTCACATGACTTACATATATGCATGTGTGTTTTGATAATTAATGTACTTGTGTGTGTACTTCATGTATATTCATGCATATGACTCATAACCTAAATTCATGTGTACGACCTACGTGAATGACTTAAGTGATTTCATGTCTATGCTTCATAATGTATGTACTACATGTTTGCTCGAGGACATAAGCAATTTTATGATTTAAGTGAATTAATGCTTGATGTTCTACATTGTATTTAGGTGTATCTTTCATGCTCTATATTTATGCACTCCATGAATTAACTGAATTTATATTTGTAGGTGTATCTTTCATGCTCTATATAATGTTCCTTGGGTACACCTGGGAAGTTATAGGGGTCTTTGGTGTAGAGAACCCAAGCAACACCAAACCTTGTTTTCTCACTAGATTTCCCTCTAGAACCCTAAACCCTTTCTTAGGATCTTCCCAAACACCTCTTAGGCTCTATCCTATGTTCAAAGGACCTTACATGTCCATTCTAGGTCACACACTCATACAAGGCTACAAAAATACAGCAAATGTAAGTAAAACTCAGGGAATCATCCGTATAAAATGCTCACACATGTGGTCTGTAACTAAAACTCCATTAACCTTCCAAAATATTCAATCCATGCTCAAATATCCAATTCTGGGTGGTTACAACCATCCATTTCTTCATTGAGCAACTATTTGCAAAAGTTGCTAGCAACTTTTGAGCATTTCTTGCTCTTTGACAAATTTGGTCAACTCGATGCTCTTTGACCGATCCTAAGACCCTAGTTAGGACACTTAGGACCCTAGAGGAGACCATATCCCCTATTTTCTCAAAATTAGCAACTTTTACAATTTTAGACCATTGTGACAACATTTGCACCTAGGAGCAACTTGTGCTCTTACAAACATAAACGAGCAAGCTTGGATCCAAAACTTATGTATCTTATTATTGTCAGCTCCATCAGATCCAATTAGCTAGTTAAATGCTAGGGGAGACCTTTCTTCACTTGTGAAGCATCAAGAATGTTCTGGCGCATGTCAGATTGAAGTGTTCCCAAGGTTCACTAAGCCAAATTTGGCAGCGATTTTTGGAGATCCATATCTTGGACCTTGTGAGAGATATCAGAGATCTGTGAAGTGCACAAGGACCATCTTGGGAAGGCCTATAAGAATGTGACTTAGTTATAGGAGATTCTACTTGGATTCCATTTTCTGACCTGATCTTAGTTGGTGCAAAGAGTGTCATTGTTGGTGTTACCCCCTGATTTTTTCTCATATCCCACATTTTACCATTTCCTAAAATTAGGAGCTTGCCATCTTAGAAGTAAAAATGTCATCATGTTTTTTAGTCTGGTTTGCATTTTCTCCTTGCCGGTTGAACTTGAATCTTGAAATTAGTTCAAGGTTTAAGGTTCAAGGTCACCTTGCGGTGTGTATTGTTTGTTTTCATCTTTATGTGAAAATGAGCAGCGCGGTTCACAAAGTCCAATCTCCCATTGAACTCTGAATCTTGAACTTGTCTAGTTCAAGGTTCAAGGTTCAATTGCGGTCTTCATCTTGCATAAAGCGTAGTTGAGTTTAGTCTTTTTTTGCCACTCACGTGGTCTTTTTATGAACAAACCAAAAGGAAGTAATGTCTTGTTACCCATTGAACTTGATTTTTGAACTAGCCTATATCAATGTTCACAGTTCAACAGAAGCTTGCGTATTGAAGGAGGAAAGCATAATGGTGACATGACCAAAGTGACAACTGGCAGGTGATAAATATACCCATGCATGTTGTGGATATATCCATCATTAGATGTGACACTTTATGTCATTTCAATCATTTAAGAGGTGCAATATTTAATGATTACATCAGGTGAAAACTCTTATCACAATTAATCAAGAATCTGCTTTACCATTAAATGCAAATCTTACGCATTTTGTGAGGAAATCAATTATAAAATAAGAAGTTGTGCTATCAGTCTTATGGTGAAGTTTTTCTAGTGAAGTCTAATTGGCGGAGCACCAGAGGTATTCTCTCATCCTAAGAAGCTTAGAGTTTGAAAAATTTTCAGGTTAGTGTTTCTCTCTTCTAGAGTCCCTGTTCGAAATTGAAGCCATTAGAAAAGTTTGATATTGAAAGGCTTTGTTTTCCTTCTGCAATCTCAATCTTTTATTTGTATTTTTCTTAAGAATTATGAAGCTCCCAATCCAAAATTTTGGACGAACCTCTCCTTTGGTTTGTTCATTACCCGAGTGTGATGACACAGTGATAAAAACATGTGCCTTAGAGGAGATTCAGAGTAAAATCAAGAGCCCTGTTCTTGGTTCCATAATAGAAAAGGTGGTGTTAAGTGGTCTAGCTGATGTAGCTGCATTCCCCCTAGTAGCCCCTTGTCCAGAGTTAGTAGTGGAGTTTGGTAAAAGGCATAATAGGGAGGATAGATGTATTAAGAAAATTGATGGAAGTCCTCTAACTTTTATAAACCGAGATGTCATCCTTACTGCAATGGGAATTTCAGAAAAGGATCCTTATGAGGGATGGACCATTACTTCCTCCCAATCTAATTTCTTGACCAAGCGATAGATTTATAGAAATGAGATTGCCAAAAAATGGTTATTGGAACTAGAAAGGGGAGGATCAAGGCTGCCCAAACCTCTCACAATAGATCATTTCAAGCCTGAGGTTGCATAGTTGGTGATTTTTCTTAATAGGATCAAAGGTAATAATCAGGCCTATTACTCGCATGATTGGATGTACTTCTTTATCCAGATAACTTTGGGAGTGGAAAATTTCATTGATTGGGAAAATAGTATAGCTAATGAACTTTATCATCAGCTAGAAAATTACTCAGAAAGGTCCAAAGGTTTTTATATGTCTTCTTATCTATTCTATGTGTTGGCTTGTACTAGAAAGTGGGATGGTTTATATCATGAATTACATGTTCCCAATATGAAGGTGTATGATTATTATCCCCATCTACAGAAGGAATTCCATGTTGACAGTTTATGAAAGTGAATGGTGTTTTTCTAGGAAGGTTGGTTTATGAAATGCAGGGAAACATTGAACAAATAATGTGAAAAGATGCTAAGAGTTTTGTTAATGTTTTTGGGAGATTTGTCATACAGTTTAGAAGGTTTACTTACATAAGAGTTAGCAGATTTAAAGGAGAACCATTTAAATTTCCTAGATATGCTCTGGATTTGCATGTTATTGCTAAGGTTGGTCGTCAGTTAGCCCTTGTACACAAGGACCTCAAAGAAAGGAAGGGAAGAGGTAGGTCTAGTTTTCCTATAGAACTTGGTTTTTATATTTGCAAGAACTCCTCTCATGCTCTTAATTTGGAGCAAGAATTGAACAAACTAAAACTGAAGACATTTCAAGATAGGAGAGATTTTGATATCAGGGGATATGTTGCTTGACATTTTAGCTTGCCTTCTGAATTCCACCATGTTCCTCAGATGGAAGATTCCTACGAAAAGTGCGCAGATGATTTTGAAGTTAGAAGAAGTTCATGGTGCCGATTCACACTTGATCAAATTGTTTTTTTGAAAATAGGCATTAATGCCACCAGAATAGAAGAGGGGGAAGGTGAAGAGATAATTGATGAACAATATGAAAAGAAGTTTCAGGGGTTACCACTCCCCAAAATTGACTAGAACATACAGGAAAGAGAAAGTATCCACATCAAAACTCTCTGTATCATAAAAAGGACTAAGAAATGGATTACCAATAAAAAGCCACCTCCTCATAGAAGGCACAATACCAAAGGATTAGTTTCAAAGGTCCATGTTGAAAAAACTATCCCAAATTCTAATGAAAATGTTTCTGTTGCAGGTCCATCTAAATCTAAAAATAAAAAAGTTGTTGAATCTAAAGTAAAGAAGAAGAGGTCCCCTCATCCACTTCCATCCACAAGGATTTCTGGAAGCAAACCTCACAAAGAAGATATCAAATCAGTTGAAGAAAAGGAAGTAATTGATCTCAAGAAGATGGATGTCTTGATGATAGATGAGAACACACAATGATCCATTTCAGAAGAAGTTGCTTTCGAGAAAGATAATCAGTAGGGAGTTAAAGATTCTACAATTTCCATGAACACTAGTCCAACACAGGCAATGGTGGACTCTGAATAGTCACATGTCCCCACCTTGAAATGGTTAGAAACATCCATTAGCAAAAAAAGAAATGTCCCGTCGATAGCACTACCAGTTGAATATATGGTAAGAAAATGCTTAGGCTCCTCAAAGAAACCTAAAAGAATCAGAACAGAGTCTAGAGTAGACATTAATGAGAAAACAGTGCACTGGTATGCTGAATGTACAGTTCCCAAGAGTGATAAAGCATTATCTCAAGCTACAAAAGATGAATTCACAATTGAGAAGATAGACCTTACATATGAAACTAGAGTAACTAATGCGAAACACCTGGAAAATTCTACAAAGAATATCTTACATGGGAATTTTAAGGATGAGAGGGATAAAAATGAGTTGAAGGAAACAATTAAAAGGATGGCTGAGTTCATTAAACAATTTTGGGATCCTAACCCTCTTCCTTTGGCTATGGCTTCACAGTCATTTGATCCTCATTCGCCAGATGTGAGAAAGACCCTGGACCAAATCCAAAAAAACAAACTGATTGTGGATGCTTGTACTAAATGGATCTAGGTCATGGTACAAAAAGGAAGTAATTATATCAATCAGTTGATTAAGACTCAAGAAGTTGTCAGTTCAATTGTTGCTGAGATTCTGGTGAAATTGACAAAGTGGGAAAAGGAGAAGGAAAAATGGCTAAAAGTGATGAATCAGCTCTATGAGATAGATAAATATGGGGTGAGTAAATTCTTGACTAAGAAGCATGTTCTAGGGTTGGAAGAAGACACTCTATACGTCTCTATCAAGAGCATTGAGTGGAGGAACTCCATTATCAAATCTGGTCATGATAGGACCACCTACCTATTGAGTGAATCAAAGGGGTTAATGTACACCATGCAGAAGGATCTTAAATGTTTGAATATCTCACTCATGAAGGAAGATACTCAGGGTATTAAACGAGTAGAGGAATTACTACTGGAGTTTGAACATGAGGTTACCACCATCAGAGACACTAAAGACATTACCCTAGAAGATATCACGGCCCTGACAAACATGGAAGCTATGCTGATAGGATGTAGTGATTACCTTGAGGTGCACACAAAGAAAATTTCCCAGGTCTGCAGGGATAAAAAGTTTCTGAAGCAAAGGGTAATTCACATTATCTTGCCACATCAGCCCATGATCATTAGTGTTGTAGAGGTGCATAAAGAATGGAGGAGCTCCCGCATTGTTGACACCTCACAGGACAAATCAAAGCGATCCAGTGCATCCACCACTATGTGATCATGCTTCACAGATCATGGAGTAGTGGTAGTTTTTCTTAGTTTATGTTTTCTTTGGTTTGGGAAGTTTTGTAAAAATGGTTATATACTGGATCCTATAGAGTGTATCTTGGGATGTCAGTTTCTATTTCCTAAGACTGGTGGCTATTTATATCAAGGATAATTTGTATTTGGGGGATAGTAATTTTTGGTTAAATTAGGGCAAGACTGGATAGTTTATTGGAATTTTAGTTAGTTAAGTGTTGAATCAAAAAAGAAACTTGAAGGTGTATTTTTGATATGAATGGAACAAAAATTTATGCTGTGTAAATTTGTTGGTTTATATTAGCATATTGATCTCTGTTGGGATATTTCTTGAGTATCAAGAATCTATTTTCAATTGGATTTCTCTTTAGTTTTCTTTAGTTGTAGTTTTATTTTCAGTAAATAAGTTCTGAAATTGAAGTCTGTGAGCTTCATTTAGTTTTAAAGTATCAATCTTTCATTTAGTTTTCATAACATGTTAATGTATGAAATGCTACAAAAATCCTTATCCACTTTCTGGTTAAAAGTGTGTGTTTGCAAAAGCAATGTGTGATTGTCAAAATTCATTGAAGATCAAATAGTGAGCTGTACCTTAATTCAGAGAATTATAAATTTAAACATTTTAATTCAACTATTAATTTGAGACTGCCGTCTTTCCTGGGCTTAGAGTAAGTAATTGATAATTTATAGAAACCATACTCAAAGTATCAGTAGTCATTCCCTTTAAATGAGAAACCATGGTATTCCCCGCACTCATAATTCCTTTTTAGGAGGAAGTTCCTCCAGTTATTCATCCTAACTTGTACTTTTTACATACCCAAGAAGACATCCTCTCTGATCTTAATTCAGTGGCCTGGGCTATGATGGAAAGTGATCAACAATATCAACAAGACCGCTTAGTGTTGGAAGAAGAAGAAGAAATTGGTGAATGGTTGAGAGGTCTTCCAATTGTTTAAGAATCCATCATAGTAGATAGAGCTGTGCAGAGACCTTAAATTTATTCACAAGACTGGATTCCTGACCTTTTACCAGATCCCAAGCAAGGGAGAGTATCTTTGACAGTTTTTTCCAAGAACTTCAAAACCTTCATTTTCCTACCAGTTATACCCCAAATAGGAAAGCCAAAAGTAGACCTCCTTCTCCTAAAAATTCAAGTCCTAGAACATCCTCCTCTTCTTACCAGTGGCAAGCCTTGACTCTTTCTAGAATTCAAGCACCTCCCCTTCAGACAATTTATCCACCCTCAGTCATGGAACAACCTTGGGGTAATGTTGGTGGTCCTCTTAATCTAGCAGGAAATCATTCCTTACCTAAAGGAGCTAGAGAGATTTTTCCTAAATTCTATGATGGAAAGGTTTCTGTTGAAGATCATCTTAATGAATTTAATACAACCTTTGGAATTTTGGCTATTTAACATGAATACATTGTGGTCAAATTGTTTGTTCAAACACTTGTTGAATCAACAGCCGATTGCTTCTATCATTTGCCCAATGGTCAAATTACCGATTGGGCTACCATGAAAAATACTTTTGAAGCACATTTCAAAAGTATATATGATGAACATGATCTTCTTGCCCAGTTAACTCAGTTAAAGAAAGAAATACATGAGCCCATGAGACAGTTCCTAGCAAAGTTTAACAAGATTATTCATAAGATCCCTACCCCAAAAAGACCAACTGCTGAAAATAGAAAATATTCTTTTATGAATGTCATGACCCCAGACATTGGTTTTCATTTAATACAAGCGAGGGTAGCTAATTTAGATGCGGCTCAGACCATGGTTGTTGAAATAGAAGAAGATTTAATCATGGCTGGAAAGTGGAGGAAAGATGTCCAGCAACCAAATTCTCAGAGTGCTACTTCTTTTGATCCCCTGTTACAAAGATTGATGAATGATGTAATCACTATGAAGAGGCAATTTCCTAAGGGAAATGTGAATTCCCCTCCATTATATAAAGACATTCCTAGAGGAAACCTTGATCAGGTGAGTCCTAGCAACAGATATCTGGGGTAGTCATAGAATGAACAAAGAGTAGTAGAGGTTCCTCCTTAAAGAGAAAATGTGTGTACTTTTCACCTCACTGACGAGGATGATGCTGCAACTTGTCCTGAGATGGTGAGATCAATGCAGATGCATGTCAATAAAGAATTATTTGATGATCCATTTGAAAATGTAGAATTTTCTTCGTTACCTAGCAGCTCCAAATTTTTTTTTATGGAATACAAGTCTGAATATGAAAGAGGAGGCAATATTTTGGTAACTCTAGAAGACCCCACATGTTCTATCTTGACCAGAAATCAATGCAGTTCTCAAGCTAATGATTCTCCTTCAACTTCTCAATACTGGGACAAGGATAAAGGTAAAGATTTCTCCCCAAATTTTTTTTTTCAAAAGTTTCAAATACTAAGGAGGCAGAAGTATCTCAAGATTATTCACTTAATTTTTCTTTTGATATTGTAAATTTCTATAAAACCTTGAAAATCCAAGTGTCACTAGCAGAATATCTTAGGATGAATCCCAAAGAACTTGATAGACTGGTTAGTTATGTGAAATCAGGTCAATCCTCTCCAAATCCTGCAATCAATGAAGCCACACATGTTATTTTTCCAGAAGAGATTCAACCTACCTTGGCTACCCAGTCCTCTAATGATAAAAATCCCTTTGTCTCTTAGAAACTAGATCCTTTCTATCTATCCCTATTTATTCATGGGTTTAAGTTGAATAATTGCATTATTGACTCTGGTGCATCTGATAACGTAATGCCTGCTTCAGTTGCAAAGGCTTTGGATCTTCCTCTAACAACCACTTTTGGGAGGTTTTATTTGGTGGATTCCAAACAAGTTCCTCTGGTAGGATAGATTAAAGATGCTCAAGTGGCCTTAGCTGCTCACCCTAGTAAAAATCTCAAGTTATCCATTCTAGTAGCAGATATTCCCGTCAGTTATGGGATGTTGCTTAGTAGAACTTTCTATAGAGACCTGGGGGGAGAAATCAAATTGGATTGGTCACAAGTGACAATCCTAGTTGGTAACAAAAATATTGTCTTGAAACTTGAAGGAAAATCCAAGTACACTATCTTTCCATTTGAAGACCCCAAATCTTAGATTTTATACCACGAATGAGAATTTGGAAATTATATGATGTCATCAGAGGTGAACAAAGAAAAGGTGTATAATGAAGAGTCAGATCCTTTGTGGTCTTTAGAGTTCAATGGTAGTTGTGCCTTAGTCAACTCTGGAGCATGGGTTGTTCTGATATCACCACAAGGAGATATCTTTCCTCACTCTTTTAAATTAGAGTTTGGTAACACCAATAATACTGCCGAGTATGAAGCCCTTCTACTTGGTCTTGAGGAAGCTTAAAAGAAAGGAATAAAAGTGCTGAAAGCTAAAGGAGATGTAGAATTAATAGTGAGATAGGTAAGAGGAAGGTACTCAATGAAAAATGAGAGGCTGAAACATTATAGAAACCATTTTTGGGATGAAATTGAAGGATTCAAGGCTTTTTCTATTGAAGTTATTCCTAGAAACCTTAATAGCAGAGCTAATTCTTTGGCAGTCTTAGCATCCTTGTTTCTCCCTCATCCATATTTCAAAGAAATAGTTTATAAAATTGAGATGGTATACAGGCCTAAGGTACCTGATAATGCAGAGCACTGACAAGGTTTCCAAGATGATAAATAGATTCATAAATTTCTACAGATGGTGGAAGTTTTTAGCACTACCTACTTTGAGGGATCTCGGTCAACCTATGAAGAATTTTGTCTTGACCCGGGTAAAATTGTTGAATAAGGAATCATTCAGTTAAAAGGTAACCGCATTCCTAAAGGCCTAGTTTCTCTTGATAATCTGTTTGACAGGTCTGATGCAGTCAAGAAAAAACCCAGTTCCCATGAATCTTCTGATGAAGGTGACTCTAAAAAACTAAATATAGGAGATGAACAAGACCCTAAGTTTGTAAACCTGGGAAAATGTTGTACATCTGATGAGAGGAGAATATTTTTTGATTTTCTGAAGGAGTATAAAGATGTTTTTGCCTGGTCCTATTGGGATTTGAAGAATTTCAAAGGGGGTAAATTTCAACATCACATTCCTCTAAAGCCGGGTGCCACACCATTTAAGCAGAAGATGAGAAGATATAACCCTAAAGTGTCAAAAACAATTAAAAAATAAGTTGAGAAGACGTTGCAAACTCAGATAATATATCCTATTCATTACTCCACCTGGATAGCCAACATAGTGCCTATGAGAAAAAAGAATGGTGAAATAAGGATATGTGTGGATTTTAGAAATCTAAACTAGAGAAATCTAAAGGCTAATTATGGTCTTCCTGTGATGGATCATATATTACAAATAGTGGCTAGTACGGAAATGATGTCCATGTTAGATGGGTTTTCTAGTTACAACCAGATTAAGGTAGCCGATGAGGATCAAAATAAAACAACATTCACCACACCATGGGGTACATATGCCTATATTCACATGCTGTTTGGAATGATTAATGCCAGTGCTACATTCCAACGAGCAATGGATTCTTCTTTCAGCCATGTGATTAAAAAGGTGATTTTCATTTACCTAGATGATTTGACAGTTTTTTCTAAAAGGCGTAAAATTCACCTGAAGGATTTGAGAGCTATTTTACAAAGATGTAGAGAGCATGGTATCTCGTTAAATCCCAAAAAGTCAATCTTTTGCGTTATCGAAGGGAAACTATTAGGTCACATTGTCTCAAAAGATGAAATTAAGATAAACCCTGAGAGAGTAAAAGCTATTCAGCAAATAGGTTTACCTTCTAATCAGGCAGGTGTTAAGTCTTTCTTTGGTCAGAACTAATTTTCTTAGGAGGTTTGTTCCATATTTTGCTAAAACAACTAAACATATGGTGAGTCTCTTAAGTGAAAATAATCCTTTCAAATGGAGTTCAGAATCTAATCAAGAATTTAATGATGTTAAAAAAGCCATAGTGTCTGCCCCGATATTGATCACTCCTGATTATAAAAAAAGATTTTATCATCTATTGTTACTCTTCAGAGCATACGCTGTCTGGGATATTACTGTAAAATAATGACAAGGGAGAGGAAGTACCAATTTCTTTCATGAGCATACCCCTGAAAAAGCATGAGCTAAATTATCCTATGGTTGAAAAGCAAGCATACACAGTGGTAAAAGCTGTGAAATATTTCAGATTTTATATCTTACACTCACACTCTACTATGTATGTACCTTCTTCTGTAATAAAATATGTTCTGACTCAACTAGACATAGGCATGAACAACAGGGCCACTTGGGTGGCAAGGATTCGAGAATTGGATTTAAATATTCTGCCTACTAAGTTAGTCCGAGGGCAGGGTTTATGTAAATTGATGGCTCACAGTGTACCTGAAGATGATGCTGCTCTGGCTCTATTTGTTGGTCTACGAGATTCATGGTTTTCAGATGTTGCTTTCTACTTAACATATGGAGACTGTCCAGAGCATCTAAGCCCTAAGGAGAAAAGAAACCTCAGACTCAAGGCTGCAAAGTAAGTTATTGTGGATGATATCCTATACAAAAAAGGAATTGATGGATCCTTTTTAAGGTGTGTTGACAAAGAACAACAGTAGAATTTTCTCACAAAATTTCATAATGAGGTCTATGGTGGTCACCTCTCATCAACTATAACTACTTTCAAAATTCTAAGAAGTTTCTATTATTGGCTGTGGATGTTCATAGATGCATACAAATGGGTGGCTAGCTGTGAAAAATGCAAGTTGTTCAGCGAGAAACCACAATTGGCAGCCCTCCCTCTGAGACTGGTGGTTTTCAAAGAGAATTTCAAGAAGTGGGGATCAGATTTCATTGGTCTAATCAATCCTCCTTCCAGCGCTGGACACACACACATCCTGATTTCTATGGATTATTTCACTAAATGGGTTGAAGCAGTTCTTGTCAGGAAGACAACATCAGAGGTTGTATGTGATTTCCTAAAAAAATATATCTTGGTCAGGTTTGGTATCCCTCAAAAATTAGTCACACATGATGCTACCAATTTTTCTTCTTCAGAGATAAAAATGTTCTGCTATGATCAGGGTATCCATCTATCGCATGCATCTGATTATTACCCGCAAGGGAACGGTGAGGCAAAATTGAGAAACAAGAGCCTGATATCAATTATGAAGAAACTGATCAATGACAATGCCAGGGACTGGCATAAGAGGTTGTATGAGGCTCTCTTGGTGGATCATACTTATCCTAAAAGAATGATCAGAATGACTCCATTTGATTTGGTGTACGGTGTTGAATCTCAAATGTCACTACCTTTAGAGCTGGCAGCAATGAAATTATAGAAAGTAATTGAAGGACAAATTTTCCAGGATAGTCTAGAAAAAAGAATTATGTATCTCAATAAGATCCAGGAAGAAAGAGAAGAGATGGTAGACCGTATAGCATTACATCAAGCCAAAGTGAAGAAACATTTTGATAGATGAGCCAGTTTAAGAAATTTTATGGAAGGAGATCAGGTTTTTCTCTGGGATAAAAGGAGAGGAACTAGAGGTGCCCACAAAAAATTCAAATCATTATGGAAAGGGTTGTTTATTATCAGCAAGTCCATGGGAAGTAACTCATTTGTTCTCGAGCATCAAGATGGCACTATTTTACCATTGAACTTTAATAGTCAAGACCTAAATCTATACCAAATGTAATTATCTTTTTCTCACCTCATTGTATATCTTCTGTTTTCTTTGCTTGCTTTCCTCGTTGTGTGTTTCTTTCCTTTCTTTCTCTCTTTTTGTTTTGTCTCATTTTTGTTTTGGGCTCCTTTTTTGGAGGACTCCCTAGTCTGTGAAACCAAAGCTACTAAGTTCATCCTATGTCCTCAAGAGTCCTTGTCCCCAGTCAGAGCCATTATTACCCCCTAATTTTTTCTCATATCCCACATTTTACCATTTCCTAAAATCAGTAGCTTGCCATCTTAGAAGTAAAAATGTCATCATATTTTACAGTCTAGTTTGAATTTTCTCCTTGCTGGTTGAACTTGAATCTTGAAATTACTTAGTTCAAGGTTCAAGGTCACCTTGCGGTGTGTTTTTTTTTTCCTTTATGTGAAAATGAACAGCGCAATTTGCAAAGTCCAATCTCCTGTTGAACTCTGAATCTTGAACTTGTCTAGTTCAAGGTTCAAGGTTCAATTGCGGTCTTCATCTTGCATAAAGTGTAGTTGAGTTTAGTCTTTTTTCCCCACTCACGTGGTATTTTTATGAACACACCAAAAGGAAGTAATGTCTTGTTACCCATTGAACTTGATTTTTGAACTAGCCTATATCAATGTTCACAGTTCACCGGAAGCTTGCATATTAAAGGTTGAAAGGACATCAGTGAAATGACTGAAGTGACAGGTGGGAGGTGATAAACATACCCACGCATGCCATAGATATATCCATCATTATATGTGACACTTATATGTCATTTCAATCATTTAAGTGGTGCAATATTTAATGATTACATCAGGCGAAACCTCTTGTAACATTTAATCGAGAATCTACTTTGCCATTAAATGCAAATCTTACGCATTTTGTGAGGAAATCAGTTGTAAAATTAGAATTTATGCTATCAGTCTTATGGTGAAGTTGAATTGGCAAAGCAGTAGAAGTATCCTCTCATCCTAAGAAGCTTAGAGTTTGCAGAATTTTCAAGTTAGTGTTTCTCTCTTCTGGAGTCCCTATATTAAATTGAAGCCATTAGAAAAGTTTGATATTGAAAGGCTCTATTTTCCATCTACAATCTCAATATTTTATGTGTATTTTTCTTAAGAATTATGAAGCCCCACTCCCAAATTTTGGATGAACCTCTCCTTTGGTTAGTTCATTACCCAAGTGTGATGACACGATGATAAAAATGGGTGCCTTAGAGGAGATTCATAGTAAAATCAAGAGCCCCGTTCTTGGTTCCATAATAGAAAAGGTGGTGTTAAGTGGTCTAGCTGATGCAATTGCATTCCCCCTAGTAGCCCCTTGTCTAGAGTTAGTAGTTGAGTGTGCTAAAAGGTATAATAGGGAGGAGAGATGTATTAAGAAAATTGACGGAAGTCCTCTAGCTTTTATAAACCGAGATGTCATACTTACTACAATGGGCATTCTAGAAAAGGATCCTTATGAGAGATGGACCATTGCTTCCTCCCAATATATTTTCTCAACCAAGAGAAAAATTTATAGAAATGATATTGCCAAAAAATGTTATTGGAACCACAAAGGGGAGGTTCAAGCCTGCCCAAACCTCTCACAATAGATCATTTCAAGCCTGAGGTTACAGAGTTGGTGATTTTGCTTAATAGGATCAAAGGTAATAATCACACCTATTATTGGCATGCTTGGATGTACTTCTTTATCCAGATAACTTTGGGAGGGGAAAATTTCATTGATTGGGCAAACAGTATCATTGATGAACTTCATCATCAACTAGAAAATTACTCAGAAAGGGCCAAAGTTTTTTATATGTCTTATTATTTGTTCTATGTGTTGGCTTGTACTAGAAAGTGGGATAGTTTATATCATGAATTACCTATTCCCAATATGAAGGTGTATGATTATTATCCCCATCTGTAGAAGGAATTCCATGTTGATGGTTTTATGAAAGTGAATGGTGTTTTTCTAGGAAGGTTGGTTTATGAAATGCAGGGAAACATTGAACAGAGAAAGTCAGAAGATGCTAAGAGTTTTGTTAATGTTTTGGGATTTTTTCATATAGTTTAGAAGGTTTACTTACATAAGAGTTGGTGGATTTAAAGGAGAACCATTTAAATTTCCTAGATATGCTCTGGATTTGCATGTTATTGGTGAGGTTGGTCGTCAGTTAGCCCATGTACACAAGGACCTCAAAGAAAGGAAGGGAAGAGCTAGGTCTAGTTTTCCTATAGAACTTGGTTTTTATATTTGCAAGAACTCATATGATGCTCTTAATTTGGAGAAAGAATTGAGAAAACTGAAACTAAAGACATTTCAAGCTAGGAGAGATTTTGATATCAATGGATATGTTGCTCAGCATTTTAGCTTGTCTTATGAATTCCACCATCTTCCTCAGATGGAAGATTTTTGCAAAAATTGCGCAGATGATTTCGAAGTCAGAAGAAGGTCATGGTGCTAATTCACACTTGATCAAATAGTTGTTCTACAAATAGGCATTAATGCCACCAAAATAGAAGAGGGGGAAGATGAAGAGATAATTGATGAACATTATGAAAAGAAGGTTCAGGGGTTACCACTCCCCGAAATTGATTGGAACATAGAGGAAAGAGAGAGTATCCACATCAAGACTCTCTGTGTCATAAAAGGACTAAGAAATGGATTACTAGTAAAAAACAACCTCCTCATAGAAGGCACAATACCAGACAATAAGTTCTAAATGACTATGTTGAAAAAGCTATCCCAAATTCTAATGAAAATGTTTCTGTTGCAGGTCCATCTAAATCTAAAAATAAAAATGCTTCTAAATATAAAGTAAATAAGCAGAGGTCCCCCTATCTAGTTCTTTCCACAAGGATTTCCAGAAGCAGAGCTCACAAAGAAGAAATCAAACCGGTTGAAGAAAAGGAAGTAATTGATCTCGAGAAGGTAGATGTCTTGATGACAGATGAGAACACACAATGCTCCATGTCCAAAGAAGCTACTTTTAGGAAAGATAATAAGTAGGGAGTTAAATATTTTGCAATTTCCATGAACACCAATTCAACACAGGAAATGGCAGACTCTCAACAGTTACCTATCCCCACCTTGAAATAGTTAGAAACATCCATTAGCAGTGTTGGTAACCAGATTGTTCTTTTGAATGTAACTCTAAAATGCCCAAAAATAGTTAAGAACAATTGAATACAATAGTTGGGAAATAGTTACTTGAAAACCTATTTTCCCTCTGAATTTGAAGGTACAGCTCCCTTATATGAATGATCTGTAATGAATATTGATCTTTCCTAATCTAACAGAGGTATGCTCTTAACCCGAGAGAAGGAGAGGTAAACCAAGCTAAGCCTAGGCAGGAAATAGCTCACATGAGGTAAATACAACTTTGAATCTAGCCAATTATGAGATCTTATCAATCAGATTAACTCCTAGAATTGGTAATGTATGAACGATTACTACAAATGTAGATACAAGATTGAATATTAACAACGTAATGATATCGAGTCAATCTATATCATAGGAACATTACCAAAGCTTAGAATAGCAACTGATTTTCCCCTTAATTAGCTGTATCAAATCATAATATAGAATTCTAGTTTGAATACCGATTACAAATCTAACTCAAAAGAAATGTTTGAATTCAACAGAAAGATAAATGAAATGCAATGGAACAGTTAAAGAAATGACATTCAGACATACATAATTGACTCGCAAAAATGCTATTCTTCACACCAAAATTTAGCCGACCTTTGTATTGATTATTGAAATAATATATATAGAGTTCTAGATTGGACCTTTACAAAAAGGGGTAACCAAAACAGTTCAACTTCCCCAACCAAAAATGATAACCAAAGGTTTATTCATTACAAAACTAACAAAAATAGCACAAGGGGAATGCATCTAAGATTTAGTTTCCTTCCCCTTATCTAATTTGGCCCTATAGGAGATTACAGCAGTGATGACATGGATGATCTCTTCATGTCTGTTGACATGGAAATTGGTGTAACGAACAAGCCATTTGGAATGTTCTTTGGCTAGATTCTTGATTGCTTCTATCTGATCTTTCAGTTCCTCCATAGCCCTAAAGATGCATCCACTCAATTGTTGTCACTCTGGCACCTTGTCTAGATGAGACGAAGACTGATCTGCTAAATTATGTAGATAATCTATGAATGACTTTTGCATGTTGACTACTCCAACTATTTCTTTTCCTTGACCGCTAGTTTGTGATTCTGCGTGAAGTCCTAAGAGGAGTTTAAAATCTTTACTTTGTTCTTCTTGGACCTTAACATCTGTTTGTTGTAGTCCTGTCTCGGCCTGAATGATCATCTCAATTTTAAATTCTAGGCTTTGGAGCCATTCGATCAAAGGCTCATCACCCTTCTATAGAATCTTAGCCTTTAGGGCTTCCTTAGTCTTCATCTTCACTGCCACATGCAACATGACTATGAATTCTTGGCATCTAACTCTTTCCACCGTGAGAGTCTGTAAATTATTACCAATGTTGCTTCTCTCTATTTCTAGCCTTAGAAGAGCTTTACCTAATTGTTCAATAATTGCTAGGCCTTCGGATTCAAGCCTCTCAATCCACCTTTTACCAATCTTCCCATAATGTTGATCCTCTTGCAACTTAGCCAGAATGGCTTGGTTCTCCACAGCACTGGGATCAAAGGAGGTTTGGGTGCTAGGAGCACTCGCAATAGGAGTGAGGAGATGTCTAATGAAGTCAGTTAGTTGGGCTACTTCTACCTTGAGCTGAATTTTGAAATTCTTGAGATCTTCGAGCTCTTCCTCTATCACTATATTAGTGGATTTCCACTAGTCCACCTTGGTATCATGGCGAGCCAATCCCATATCAAATGACTACAACTAAAAGTCTGAGGCTGTCAGATCTTTGAGTCTGCCCTCCTTAGTGGGCTTAGCTACTTCCATGGTGAAATGCCCTGTCTTAGGATCATTACCCAGAGTAGACATTGTTTTTACTTTCTTCTGCTTGCTTGTGGTGGCTTTGGGTTGAAAGGCCCGTGATAAAGTGTCTTTGCTGGGATTTCCTTCCCACACCCTCTTCCTTTTGTGCTCTAGAGTGTTTTCTATCCATGACTTTGCACTGGTAAATTTGTTGGCAAACACCAACTCTTCAATGAACAAATTCCTTATGAGTAGAGGAGTCGCTTTAGGGCGGGAAGTGAATGGATTCACCAAAGTGGGTGAGGAGGAGATTAATTTAACTACTTGGGAAACCTCCTATTGCTCCCCACCCCTTTTATTTGATTCTATAGTAGAGGTACTAGGGCTATCCTCTCCTACTTCAACTAACAGGGGATACCCGTCTTGGAGTTTCTTGGGTCAAGGTCTTGGCTGGAGTATCCACAGCAATAGCTCTAGCTGGCTGTTCGGACTTAGTAGCTTTAGGGAGCTCAACTGTAGACTTGATTGGGTCCGTCAAGAATGCTTCTTCAATGGCTCTGATGTTTGGAAGAGGAGCCTCTCCACAGGTCTTCTCTAAGAGGGAAATCTTCTCAGGAGGTTCATCACCTCCTCCTGACGGTTGAATTGATCCTTTTGCAACTATTGGGATTGTTGTTGATGAAGTGGTTGCACCACCAAAATTAACCTTTTCCAGGGTTCAATGAGTGGGAGGCTTCCTTTCTGACCTCTTCCTTTGGCCCACAGTCCATTCAACCCATTGTATTGTTCTTTTGTAAATCCCCCCCTTTAGAGCCTGCAAGTCACTCACTACTTGATCTAGCATAGGCTCAGAGCTGATAGGGGTGAAATTTATCTTCTCTAGATATGTATCATTGTACAGGTGATTGCCATCATCTTCTAGCCCTTCTACTGCAATGTTAACATTGAACTTTTTGATTTGTTCAATGGTTAACTGGGCGTAGAATCTCTCCCTGCTCTCCAAGTCATCTTTGGAATTGGCCTAGTAGTCCTCAATATCAGGCACATGATGAATTTCCTGACTCATCTGTAAGACATCTCTGGCATAATTAACTAGATCATATTGCGGCCTTAGAACATCATAGGTTTCCAAAGAAAACCTCTTCGAGAATGTCTTAAGAACATTTTTTGCCTCCGACTGGGATGCACAGCTGTAAGCTCTGATAGTCATTGGGAACTCATAGCCTTTCTTCTTAGCCTCGACACAGATCAGATTCACTTGGAGCACTTGCCTCATCACCTCGATCAGCATGATCATGTCAATAGGGTACCTGGGCAGCTTCAAAGGAAAGTCATCAAAACCTACAAGATGAAGATATGAGAAATCCCCAAACTGAATAAAATAGTATCTAAATTGGCTTATAAAAGCCATGGCTTCAGGAGAAAATATCCTCTCTGGACAACCTTGTAGTTCCCTACATAGTCTCATTGTACAGGCATCATTAACTATGAGATAATAAACATAACTATTTTGCAGTTGTAAAGAAGGGAAAAACTCCTAGCTTTTTACATCATCTGGAAATTCCTCTAACCTAGGAAGCCCTGGCCAAATTTGAATCATAGCCAGAATATATAGAAGAACTGAAGACATATAGAATTCATTCTGGAACTTGGATCTATTGAGGGCATCTGAGAGATTCTCACTCACCATAAGGGCCCAATCAATGAAGTGATGCTAAGAGCAGATTATATGAACCAAGAAGAAATGTTGCTCAATGAAATTAAGAGCTTCTCTCTCACCTCTAATCCTGTGAAGCAATACCAAGATATCCACGATCTCTGGCTTTAGGTTTGCACCGAATAATTTCTTGGGCAACTTTCCCTTGGTGCTCTTTGGTTCTTTAAACCATGACTTCATGATCTCTCTCTTCCATACGGGTCTCTTTCCTAAATATTCAGAGACTGCCTGACTGTAATTCATTTTGGAGTATTCTGCTTGTTCTGGAATACAAAGGGAATTCTGGATGGACTCTCTATCAATAGAGAGGAGCACCGTGTTGTCAGGTAGAAGAATCTTCTTGGTGTTTGGGTTGTATCGAGCTATACATTCCTAGACCAATTTAGGAGCTTGCATTGCCACAGGAAAATTGACAACTTTAACTAACCCGCTCTCCTTAAGCTTTTTTATAATAGGATGCATCTTCTCCGCCCTCAATCTATTCTGGAAGTTTTTCATATCGAAGAACTTCAATGAGGTATCTGAGATTTTGTGCCAGTCAGAGATGATGTCGTTCATCCTATCGAATCCCACAAATCTGGAAGCCATGTGAGTATGATTTAATCTAGGGATTACAAATTTCTCTTTGAGATGCAGAGACAATGAGCAACTGATCTTAGAGACTTTGAATTCAAACAATTTGGCAAACAAATGGTGGTTCCTGTTCAAAATCTTCAACTGATTTTATACTTTTTTGAATTCTTACCATTTAACGGCCGACTTCCTTTTCCACATGAATGAAAAGACCTTTACATTAATGAAGAAGTCCGTTACAAAGTAAAATGATTTTATTTGAATTAATTACTTTCCTCTACATGCCGTTAGGAAACATCTTTTCACTTTAGTAACCGTAACGGTAACTTTTTCAAAGCGGCAAAAAATTACTTTTCCGCTTCTTCTTTGGGTGGAGAAATGCTTTTATAGTGCTCTCTATTTGAAAATCTGCCAAAGGAGAAATTTGGCCTATAGGGGTGTCAAAATGATATGTGTTGATTCCATCAGCCCTTTTTACATGCTGGATCTCTTATGAGATGGATAATTCTTCAAAATTCCTTGACCTTGAGAGTTTGGCAGAAAATGCACTTCGCGAGTCAAATCCCGCCTGTAGGAGTAGCGGAGAAGCCATTTTCAGCTTTTCTGCTTATAAGCTAACTCCATGAATTTTTCTTTCCTTGATCATTTCTTTTGTTTCCCATAGGCTCGATTTGAGTGCTCAAAGCTTTCTTGTTCTCAACTTCCTCATTTTCCATCTTTATTTGCCTCTGATACTCTTAAGCTTGTCAATTGCGAAAAATGCACTCTGCAGGTGATTTTCCACCATGGAGAAGCTAAAACTTGATTTACCGCAAAGCTGCAACATGAAGATATGAGGAAACATATTTAATCTATATGTAAGATTGAGATTAGAATCTTTCAAACCATGGCTTTTACCAGATTGGGAACTTAACCTACCCCATAAAAACATGAGTTTAGGCCCAAATTTTCCCCTGGCTTAAGAAGGAGAAATCAACCTTGGGAAATCTAAATAAAGGCCTTCTAGCACAAAGGGATTACTAGACCTAGACTCTAAACTCTTATGAAACTTCCAAGACTGCTACTACATATTAAACATCCACTTTTGTCTTAAGGTATAAAGACCAAAAGTGGGGCAACAAGTAGAAAAATAAATGTCCTACCGATAACACTGCCAATTGAAGATATGTTAAGCAAATGCTTAGGTTCCTCAAAGAAACCTAAAAGAATTAGAACAATGTCTAGAGTAGACATTGATGAGAAAATAAGGCACTAGTATGCTGAACGTGTAGTTCCCAAGAGCAATAAAGAATTCTCTGAAGCTACTACAGACGACTTCACAATCGAGAAGATAGACCTTGGATATGCGACTAGAGTAGTTGATGTGAAACACCTGGAAAATTCTACAAAGAAGATCTTACACAAGATGTTTAAGGATGAGAGGGATAAAAATGAGTTGAAGACAACAATTTAAAGGATGTTTGAGTTCATTCAAGAAGTTCAGGATCCTAACCCTCTTCCTTTGGCCGTGGCTTCACAGTCATTTGATCCTCATTCACCAGATGTTAGAAAGACCCTAGACCAAATCC
The DNA here is from genome assembly GCA_018584345.1 of Thuja plicata. NCBI lineage: Eukaryota > Viridiplantae > Streptophyta > Pinopsida > Cupressales > Cupressaceae > Thuja > Thuja plicata. The sequence goes on from MU227283.1 coordinate 697,984, forward strand.
AGAAAAAAAAAACTGATTGCGGATGCTTATACTAAATGGATCCAGGCCCTAGTACAAAAAGGAATTAATTATATCAATCTATTGATTAAGACTCACAAAGTTCTTAGTTTAATTGTTGCTGAGATTCTGGTGGAATTGACAAAGTTGGAAAAAGAGAAGAAAAAATGGCTAAAAGTGATGAATCAGCTCTATGAGATAGAGAAATATGGGGTGAGTAAATTCCTTACTGAGAATCCTATTCTAGTGTTGGATGAAGACACTCTATACGTCTCTATCAAGAGCATTGAGTGGGGGAACTCCAATATCAAATCTGGTCATGATAGGACCACCTACCTATTGAATGAATCAAAGGGGTTAATGGAAAACATGTAGAAGGATCTCAAATGTTTGAATATCTCACTCATGAAGGAAGATACTCAGGGTATTAAAGGAGCAGAAGAATTACTACTAGAGTTTATACATGAGGTTACCACCATCAGAGACACTAAAGACATTACCCCAGAAGATTTCATGACCCTTGCCAACATGGAAGCTATGCTGGTAGTATGTACTGATCAGCTTGAGGTGCACACACAGAAAATTGCCCAAGTCCGCAAGGATAAAAATTTTCTGAAGCAAAGGGTAATTCACATTACCTTGCCACAGCAGCCCACGAGCATTAACATTGTAGAGGCACATAAAGAATGGAGGAGCTCTTGCGTTGTTGACACCTCACAAGACTAATCAAAGAGATCCAGCGCATCCACCACTCCGTGATCATGCTTCACAAAGCATAGAGTAGTGGTAGTTTTTCTTAGTTTATGTTTTCTTTGGTTTGGGCAGTTTTGTAAAAATGGTTATATACTGGATCCCGTAGAGTGTATCTTGGGATGTTAGTTTGTATTTCCTAAGACTGGTGGCTATTTATAGGAAGGATAATCTGTATTTGGGGGATAGTAATTTTTGGTTAAATTAGGGAAAGACTGGATAGTTTATTGGAATTTTAGTTAGTTAAGTGTTGAATCGAAAAAGAAACTTGAAGGTGTATTTTTGATATGAATGAAACAAAAATTTATGCTGTGTAAATCTGTTGGTTTATATTAGCATATTGATCTCTGTTGGGATATTTCTTGAGTATCAGGAATCTATTTTCGAGTGGATTTTTCTGTAGTTTTCTTTAGTTGTAGTTTTATTTTTGGTATATAAGTTATGAAATTGAAGTCTATGAGCTTCATTTAGTTTTAAAGTATCAATCTTTCATTCAATTTTCATAACATGTTGATGTATGAAATGCTGCAAAAAGCCTTATCCACTTTCTCGTTAAAAGTGTGTGTTTGCGAAAGCAATGTGTGATTGTCAAAATTCATTGAAGATCAAATAGGGAGTTGTACCTTGTAACCACCTGGATTTGGTCTGTTCCAACTATAGACCCTATTTTCCCTAAGTGTGATCACACCCCTAATTATGTCACGACAATGTTACTTTGGCATAATTCATTTTAAATCAGATTTAATGTCCTAGGTGATTTTTATCACTGAATTATATTAACTACTACATCCATACAATTTAAATAAATTCAAACCAATTAAAAAAAATCAAATTGAAAACATGGCTATAGTATTTTTATCATAAAGGAATTAAATAAAACCCTAAATCAATCGTTCACTTGCAAATGAACCCATTCCCCTAGCCTAATTAATTAAATTAAATTGGCTATAGTCCTATTGATTATTAAAAATAATTAATTATTTAAATAATTAATATCCTATTTTTGAATGAATTAAATAAGTTTAATCCATTTCATTAATATTCCTCTAAACCCCTAACCTAACCCACTTCAACCACTTTGACCCTGGGTTTGAAGCTATCCCAACCCATTCACCCCATGCTAATCTAATTCTAATCCTAATCTAATTCTAACCCACCTCCTAATGTTGTCACATTCTATTAAGGAATGATTAAGGGCTCCACCCACTTGAGAAAGTCAAGGAATCTCAAGATTCCTTGCCTCAAGTCCACTTTCTCAAGCCACCCTCTTACACCCTTCCCATGCTTCTTTAAGGCTCTCATTAATACCTCATTAATGTAGATTTCTTAAGCCCATGTCTCCCCCATGCCTATTGAATGCCTTTGGCATTTATTTCATCTTACACACCATTAATGAGTTTCTCAACTCTATTAATGCACCTTGTCCCCCCTCTCTCTCCTCATTCTTCTATAAATAGAAGGTATTTTTGAGCACAAATAAGCCTTCATTTTTAGAGTAAAATTGCATTTTTATGCTATTAGAATAAACCTAGACTCATATCATATTTTAGATTTCATGTCCATGCATTGTTATTTTCATGCTTTTTAGAGCTAGAATGCATGTTTAGGAGATATCTTTCTTGTTTTAACTCAAATTTTTCATGCTAAGTCATATGTCACTGATAGTAGCATAATCTAAGAGCTATTGTGTTACTTATCATACTCTTCTTAGTTAGAAAGAAATAGGTTGATTTTAGTTGTTTTATACGCTCATCTAACCATTTTTTCCACTAATGCAATGACCTATTGAAGTGTTGTATCTTTCTTAATCAGGTACAAAAATCACACACACATTTTTGGTGCCCACCATGGGGCTCAATTCAAGATTTGCCTCATTTTGACCTCATTTTTCACTAATATTTCCTCCTAGTTTTCAGGTCCAGAATCACATCTGGTCATTTTGGCTCGAATCTGGGATACGCCATCGTATCGTATAAAATGAGGCTTCCATCTGAGATTTTCTGGATCATTTTTGGTTTAGGATTGCATCTAGGGAATATTCAATCGCATTTGGTGACAATAGCTCACATACAATAAATGGTATCATATCCTATTATTTTAGGATCGCATCTGGTGGAATATTTTGTGAACTTCATCACCTAACCACTAACGTTTATGTGCTTGATTTCTTTGATCTTTTTACAGCTTGACTAGTGTTTGCAGGTTCCCATCAAAGGTTTTTCTTGGGATTCAAATGAAGAATACTAACGTGGTTTTTCAGGTTTCCCAAACCCCAATCTTGACCTCTATTTTTACACACTTTTTGACACTAATAACATTTTCCAATCTATCACTAAACTGACTAGAGGACTATGATCTTTTCCTTTTTAAGGAAAATTAGAAACTCACACCTCAATTTATGGGTTGAAAGGAATCTGGAGATAACTGAACCAAGGCAAACAAAACTAAATTTCAATTTGGATTAGTAACTGAACAATCAAAGCATTAAAATTTTGTGGCTCAATGAACAAGTTCAATCATTTAATTCAATTTGGATCAATAACTGAACAATCAAAGCACTAAATTTATGGGCTAATTGAACAAACTCATTGTCTAAAATTTTGGGAATCAAAAATTGAACAAGATACTCACTTAAGATTGTAGATAATTGAACAAACAAACTTTACTTTCAAGAATTCAGTTTTCCATTAAATAGGAACATCTTAAATCAAGCACAACATTGCTTGAGGGAACGAAATGCTTGTTTGCTTGATTCTATTTTGGGAGAAAATGACATGAATTAGGAGAGCATGCTCTTCTTCTTTGGAGGAATAAGAAATCTAGACGTCCTATGCTCACCAATCCTTTTTAAGCTTATTCAATATTAGAGGGCTTGCCGGTTGAGGAAAAAATCTCCCAGGAACGACCCAAGTGAGGACAGGTTTTACGCCAACCTTTCCAACTCACTATAAATAATTTCTTCCTCATAGGCCAAAGCCTCGGATGATTGAGCCAATTTTGTTCATAGAATTTTGAAATCATTCTTTGAACAAGCTTGGGTATGTGTAGAGCAGAGCCACTTGAATCTTGATTGCGAGACTACATATACTTAAGTAATCATAGGGCTATATGCCTCAATTTTTCCTTGTGTAATTCTATGGGGGACAATTTTGAATGGATTGCCCAATAATAGACAACATTTCAACTGAAATAATTCTTGATTTATCCTTGAAAGGGTGATAATCTTTGTGCAAGGAAAAAAGTAATTGCCCTAAGACACTCTTCATATCATGCCCTCACTTGCATTTGGAGTCGGCTAATACAGGATCATGACTGGAGCTATTAAGTGCTTGGTGATGGCTATATTTTGATTAACATTTGAGTGTGTGCCTAAGTCAATGAGCAAGGATTTTCATCCTCCACCTAGAAAATAGGGATAAGATGTGTGTCCATTTTACCCTCCTAACAATGCAAATCTGTTTGGTGTGCTTGAAAAATCATTAAAAAGATAACATCCTCAAACAAACAATAAATTTCAATCCTAGATCAACACATGTGTTTTCATTCACTAATAAATCTCAGAACGCAACACTGCAATCAGATGAACTTCACGCACTTCCAAAATGAACTTTTCAAAACTAATAGAGACATTAGAAAATTGCATCCTGGATTTCCTAAATCGTATGCAGTATTTAGGCTCACATTTGGTATCTTGGCTCGCATATAGTCTGCACATGATCACATCTGGTATTTAAGCTCGCATCTAGGGTCGCCAGTAGATCACATCCAGTATTTCCAGGATCACATTTGGGATCTCAAATCTAGGACAATGGACACTTGTAAGATAGTTTCTTAGAAAGTCTCAGTTGATTTAGATACCCTTTTAGCTCTTTAGTCTGTACCTATTGTCTTTTTTGGTCTCCCTATTGTTATATCAAAACACTTTTTTCAAACATCCACCTTACATATCCTGTCGATTTCTCATAATCTATCTCAATACGTGTGGTCTATCCTCTCCTTACAACAACTTGGTTCCTAGCTCACTATCAGGGCATTCTAACCCTCTAATGCTAGAATCATTTTCTTCCACAAAAACTCAAATGATACTCCCACCTAGACACACTCACTTGAATGATTCAAGATACTACCTGACACTTTTGGGAAACTTTGACGGAGTTGAGACACAACTTCATGGTTAACACAAGACGCAACAAGTACACCTCTAAAGGATCAAAATTGCCTCCTAAATTGCCACACTTTCAAGGAGAGACATCTCGTAGTTCCCTACTTGATCTAGACTATCCACAAATGGATAGAAACACTCACAAATGGAGTGCAACTTTTAAAGAATATGACAATAGAAAAATCCAAAAGCACAAATATCTCGATGAGATTGAAGAAACCACATTTGAACATACTCCATTTGGATTAGACAGTGAGGGGGAGATCCTTGAAGACGAGTACGATAAACTCAAATAGAGCAAGAGGTTCAATAAGATACTGGAAAGGATAATTGATGAGGATAAAGAGAAATACTTCCTCCATTTGACATCCACTGGCATAAAAATACCCCTAGATTATGATGTCAAAAAACTAAAGGAAAAAGAAGTACCAACTCCTATATCCATTCTTGCTAAGAAACTCACTTTAATGAAAACGAAACTTACCACGCTCAAATAGGAGAAGGCAAAACCTAAAACAAAATACTCTTTGGACACCATTTGTTCATTCCCTTTTGACAAGAGTATCACTATGGTTCCATTCCCTTGCAATGTGGCATGGCCAAAATATGACAAGTATATGGGAGAGACCGATCCACATTACCATACTCAAGATTTTTGTGCTCTTAGCATAGAATACATGCATGAACCCACTTACCTCATGTGACTATTTCCTAGAAGTCTAGGAGGCAATGCCATGGAATGGTTCTCGAAACTAACGCCCAAGGTCAAAAATTTTGAGGAGTTGATTCAACAATTTATTCAAAATTAATCCTACAACATCCAACATGATGTGACTATGATGGACCTATGTAATACTAAAAAAAATACTGATGAATCATTTACACACTTTCTTCAAAGATGGAGGAAAATATTTGCATGGTACTTGAGAGCTATCCCTGAATCAGAGAAGATGGAAAACTTTATCAATAACTTGGTACCAGAATTGAACTACGCATTGCAAATGCAAGATCCACCTAGTTTCAATAGGATGATTAAAAATGCCCTCCGTATAGAAGAAGTTATGGTCAAAAAGGGGGAGATCAATCTTTAAAGTGAAAACAAACCTAACAACTCCAACTCCAAGCCTAAGTGGTGGAAACAGAACAAGAATGTTGTCAACAATGGTGTAGTAGACACATCCAATGTTGGTCCTAAACCTGAAGTATTCAATTTAACCAACAGTATGCAAGCAAGCAAGGATGCCAAGGTAACATCTCCCATACCCAAAGAAAACAATGATAATAGCAAGGGACAAACATGGACTTCAAAACCTCAAAGAACATTCACTCCTTTGGGAGAGCCTCTTGAGACTATTTTAAAGACACTTCTAGACAACAAAGTTCTCACAATCCCAGATTCCAAACCATGGGAACCGGCGATCAAACCAAGGTGGTGGGATGATAACTCCTACTATGTCTTTCACAAGAACAAAGGAAACAAGACTAATAATTTCCTTAAGCTCAAAGATGTCATTCAAGACCTCATTTAAGGAGGCAAGATCAAAGTGGACGGACACACTACCAATGAAGATCATACAACATTCAATAAACCATTCCCTAATTATGACAAAGGGGAAACATCTAAAGGAAAAGTTAATGAAGTAAACTACACCTATTCCAATAATGATATTGTGATCAATATGCTAGACATTAAAAATGAATCAATTAATGTGGTCACAACCAAAGGTGCTTCATTCTGCTTGAATGCGGTGACTCGGAGCCAAACATAGTTCATGATCAAAGGACCCAATTCTTCCCCAAAACTAGCATCAACATCCAAGGTTCCTATTATTACTATCCCTAAAGCAGTAGAAAAACATGTGGTTACTATTCCTAGAGAAAAGTATGACTTGGTAGACTAATTGCAATGAACCTTTGCCAAAATTTCCATGTTTGAGTTACTCAAGATATCCACAGTACATAGGGAAATCCTAGAACAAGCTCTACATGCTGCTAACGTCCCAAAGGATATTGATATAGACAAATTCCAAGCAATGGTCAATCACATCTCAGCACCACATTACCTCTCCTTTTCTAAAGAGGATGATAAGTCTTTGATGCATCCACATAATCAACCCCTCCATATCGAAGTCCTCATTCATAAATCCCATGTTAGATGCTTATTGATAGATGGAGGTGTAGGGTTGAATATTTGTACACTTAATCTAATTAGGAACTGGGTCTTTCAGAATAGACCATTGACTCTAGAAGAAAAGTAATTGTCAAAGCTTATGATGAGGAAGAAAGATCCTCTAAAGGTCTTGTTGTTCTACCCATCAGAGTCGGGCCAATTGAAAGGAATGTCATATGTCAAGTTCTAGATCTACCCCTGGCCTACAATATCCTATTGGGGAGACCATGGATTCATGAAATGCAAGTTGTGTCATCTACTTACCACCAATGTATCAAGTTCCCACATAATGGGGTGGAAGTGACAATTCCTGCGGATGCTAACTATACTTGTAATAATATCAAAGAAGGTAGTATGATTCCACATAACAAGGAATTTATGGATGAAATTTCTCTTGAGACTACCAAGGACATGGTTATGAAGAGTTTTGGAAAAACCTTAAAACTTGAAGAAATAGGTATGGGAGAATACAAGCTGGACCTGATTCTGTCACTAACAAAACTTCTGGTGTCACCAAGATCCTATGGAAAACCTTCTTCGACATTCACACCTATTGCATCCAAGGAGCTAGAAATACACAAAGAAACTAGCATGGTAAAGGCATCCACATCTTCTTCATATAACATAGAAGAATAGGCAGTCTTGGACTGGCTTTACAAAGGGGAACCAATGGAAGCTGAGGTCAAACATGTAGAGATATCCCAAGAACAATATAGTAAAGGATATGATTAGCTCAAATAGATGGGATACAAAGGAAAGGGACCTCTAAAAAACATAGGAAGAGGACTTATTGAGCCTATAACCATGGAGTTCTAGAATACCAGAGACAAAATAGGACTAGGTTTTAATACTAAATCTGACAAACCTACTTCAAAATACATCCCAGCCTTAGACAAAGGGAGTGATGAAATAGATGAACTAGAGTAGGGGTCCTATGAAATGTTATTACATGTTGGCACATAGAATTTCAACTATCAAGGAGAGTGCTATGTACCAAGATTTGAGGTACCACAAGATCTTCACACCCCTTTGTTAGCACAACCTCCCATTCAAGAGGTAGGAGACTCAACAATAGATGATTCTGAGATACCTTTGATAGCAACAGCTACAGAAAGCACACCCCGATGACATGATTTACATCCTAACTGGGGGTAGTTGGTCATAGTTTCACATGTTCTTGATCTACCACACTTTGATCCACAGCTAGCTAACCGAGTACACCAGATAACTATTGTTGAATACTTAAATAGGTCTGATGATGAAATAACTGACTCTTAGGATTATGAATGGGATGAGCTATCTTTTGCTATAGAAGACATTAAAATAGATACAATTCACATGTTTTTGGCTCCCTCATCTCCTCGTGAACATTCTAACACTACTCCCAACAACACTGATAATCCTGAAGTAGAGGAAGAGTTCCTTCTCCTCATCATGGATGGAGAGACTGGTGCTTTCCTAAATCTAGAAGAAGTTTAGAGGCGACAAGCAAGAAGCCTCCTTTTATGAATAGATGATGATGAAAGTTATACTGACGAGTCACTAGATTTTGGTCCTCATATGACTAACAATGACCCTTTTTATGATGATCTAACTCTTATTGATCTAAACATTGAATAAATTGACTTAACAGAACATGTCATGTCAGTTAATTGTCTTGATGATAACACAATGTTGTCCTTCCTAGAGTTTGATTCCTTTTCTTTGATACACCTAGACCTAATTGATTGGAATAGTATAGATCCTACGCCTATCCTCAACTTTCCCAATGACTACACCCTAGCTTTCTATCTCAATGCTTGTGAACCTTACCCTTCTTCCACCAATGCAAGGAGACAAAACATGTCATGGGAGGATATCAGGTTTCTCAATCAAAAATTGAAAAAGAAAAAGAAAAAGGGAACTGATGGTGAAAACCACGTTGTGGTAGTGTCAGATCCTGAAATAGTAAAAAAAAAAGATGTATCCAATGGTGAAAACCTCTTAGAGGCACCAAAGGATGAGATTCTTGATATCCTCCCTGAACACTTTCAGGAAAGGTCTTCAGTTCTGATAGAACCAACACAACCAATTAATTTGGGCACAATTGAGGATCCTCAATTGGTACACCTTGCACAATCTTTGTCAGAATACAAGAAGAAATAGTTCACAAAGTTCCTGAGGGAAAAGAAGATCAACTTTGCATGGTCTTATATAGATATGTCTGGACTAGATCCTAACCTAATCATGCACCACTTATCTATAGCTCCTGGGATCAAGCCCATGAAACAAAAACTTAGAAAGATGCATCCTCATGTTGCATTGCTAGTAAAAGAGGAGCTAGAGAAATTGTTGAAAGCTGGATTTATCTGAGTCATTACCTATGCAGGATGGATCTCCAATGTGGTCCCCGTGTCTAAATCTGATAAATCTATGAGGATCTATATGGAATTCAGAGACTTAAATAAGGCATGTCCTAAGGATGACTTCCCGCTACCTACCATTGACATGATCATAGAACTCACAACAAGCTACCAAATGTATTCCTTAATGGATGGTTTCTTAGGCTATAATTAGATAAAAATTTCCCCTCAGGATCAAGAGAAAAAAAAATTTACATGCGCATGGGGAAAATTTTGCTGGAACATCATGCCATTTGGGCTAAAGAATGCCAGTGCCACATATCAAAGAGAAATGACTACTATATTCCACGATATGATGCATATAAAAACAAGGAGGATTACCTGGATGACACCTTAGCTAAATAAAAATAAAGGAGCACTCACATTGCTGACTTGAGAAAGATATTGGATCGAATGGAGCAGTTTCAACTTAGGCTCAATCCAAAGAAATGTGCCTCTGGAGTCCAATCGGGAAAGATCTTAGGGTTTATAGTTCCAGAAAAGGGAATTGAGGTGGATCCTGCAAAGGTTAAAGCTATTCTAGAGATGACTCCTCCACACAAAATCAGTCAAATGAGGATGTTACAAGGGAGACTTCAATCAATCAGGAGGTTTATGTCACAACTTGCTGACAGAGCACAAACCTTTACCAAATTACTACATAAAGGAGTCACCTTCAAATGGGATGAACACTGTGAAGCCCACTTTAGAGAATTAAAAGGGTACCTGGCTACTCCTATTCTTATGGTGCCTATTCATGGAAATCTATTACTCCTATATATTTTAGCTACAACTACATCATTTGGAGTATTATTAGCACAATAGGATGAAACAAAGAAAGAAAGAGCTATCTACTACATCAGTAGAATGCTAGTCTCCTATGAGCTCGATTACGACATTATTGAAAAAGCATGCTTAGCAGTCATCTTCGCATCATAGAAATTGAGACACTACATTCTCTCACATATAGTAATGCTCATTGCTAAGATTGATCCTCTAAAGTATTAAACAACATTAACAGGACGTCTGGCGAAATGGGTCCTCATTCTAAGTGAATTTGACATTGAGTATGTGGAAAAGAGGGCTATTAAAGGACAAGTCCTCGTAGATCATCTAGCTGATTCACCACTTCAAGATGATGAACCTTTAAAGGTTGAATTCCCTAATGAGACCATTATGCATCTAACTGAGTATCCATGGAAGATGTACTTTGATGGTTCTTTCATGCAACAAGGCTCTAGGGAAAGAGTTCTATTCATAACCCCTCAAGGCTACAAGGTACCCAAGTCTTACAAATTGATGTTCCCATGCACTAACAACATTTCAGAATATGAGGCACTGGTCAACAATCTTAAGCTTGCCATGGAGTGGAAGATTGTAGAGTTACACGTGTACGGTGACTCCCAGCTCATTATCAATCAAGTTAATGGACATTACCAGATGAAAGATGAAAAGTTGACACCCTAAAAACAATTGGCTGATGAAATCAAGAAGTACTTCATCTTCATCACATTCCAGCAGATACCTAGGATGGAGAAAAAACTTGCAGATGCTATGGCTACATTGGCGTCCATGTTACAACTGGAGGAACATCAATTCCGCTATGAATTCTTGGTGGAAGAAATCTCCTATCCTACCTTTGATACCCTTGAATATCAAGTAATCTATGCTTTAAACACCCTAGACTAATCTCGGTATGCCAATATCATTACCTATCTCACTGACCAAACTATTCCTAACAATCTATCCATAAATGAAAAAAGGGCCCTGATTAGGACAACATCGCGTTATGTCCTCATAACTAATAACTTATATCAAAGAGGTCTTGACGGTATGCTTTTTAGATGTTTAGAACTTGAAGAGTCTGATCACACGTTAAAAGAAGTCCACAAAGGTGTATGTGGATCACATTCGAACGACTTTTCACTAGCAAAGAAACTGCTCAAAGTAGGCTATTATTGGCCTACCATGGAAAAAGATGCTATTCAATTTTCAAAGACATGTCATAAATGTTAGACACATGGAAATCTCATCCATGCTCCTGCCAGAGAACTTATACCTTTTGTAACACATCGGCCATTTCAACAATGGGCCTTTGACTTGGTTGGACAAATATATCCCAATTCTTCAAATGGACACAAGTTTATCATTACAGCCACTGAGTATTTTACAAAGTGGGTTGAGGTCATGCCGCTAATCAAATCCACTAGCAAACAGGTGGCTACGTTCATTCTGAACTACATTATATGTATATATGGGATACCCTCTTCAGTTGTAACAGACAATGGGGGCCAATTTAAAAATCAAGACATTGATGAACTTTGTGAACAGTTCCACATCACTCAACACTTCTCCTCAATCTATTATCCTCAAGGTAATAGACAGGCTAAGGCATCTAATAAGAATATTCTCAAAATCCTACACCAAACTGTAAGTAAGTCTAGTAGAGACTAGCATCTACAACTGAATCTGGCACTGTGGGCCTAGAGAACAAGCATCCAAACACAAACTAGAGCCACACCATTTTCTCTAGTCTATGGTGCTGAAGCAGTACTACCTATTGAGGTTGAAATCCCATTTTTGCAGATATCTTTACAAGGTCTTGTAACTGATGAGTAGTACCACATAGATAGGGTGAATTATTTAGACCTACTAGATGAGAACAAATAACAACCATTCAATCATCTGAAGGTATACCAAGCACATATGTCCAAGGGGTACAAAAAGAAGGTCAAACCACAAAATTTTGAAGTGGGGGATCTCGTCTTAAAGGAAAATCCTAAGAACCAGCCCAACAGAGAACAAAAGGGAAAATTTGAACCTAACTGGCTGGGACCTTATGTTATCACTGCTACTTTTGGGACTGGAGCTTATCAACTAGCTACACCTGAGGGAGACGTTCTTCCAGATCCTATCAATACTCTACATTTGAAGCAGTTCTACGCTTGATGATTGGCTAAGCAGAGCCTATATAGTGAAATAGTTCTCAGAAAATAACAAAAACATTTAGAAATTGATCCTAAAGAAATCCAAAAATAGTGGAAAAAGTCCTAAAGAAAGGTATCCTTGGTGAAAACCTAGTAAACAGGCACCTTGATACTACAAAAACATTCAAAAAAGAAAAAAAAAATTGAAAAAGAGAAAAGTGCCTTGATGAGAACCTGATAAAACAGGCATCTTGGTAGAAAAAGGAAAGAAAAGATCTTTCCAAGTGGTAAAAACCTATCATTCAGGCATCACTTGTGTTTTGCACTCCATCTGTCAAAGCATCACTGATACTAAGCCTTCACAATTACACGTGTGCTAAAAATGCTAACTTCATTTCCTAAACAACTATCTTATCCTCTCTTGGGATTTGTTTGCATTTCTATCTTAGGATCAATTCATTCTGTACTGGGGGCATCTTTGCCAGTCTGATAGATTGTGTCTGATAGGTTGTCATAGGATGATTTGTCTCATAACACAATTCTTCTTAATACTTTCGCCAAACTGTCACTTTCATGAAGCAAGGATGGCACAAACATGAACGATGTTCCTATGACCTACATGAGATTGCAAACAGGAATGAAATTATACACAGACATGGAACACATATTGCTTGAATTCCAAACTTTTAATTGTTGAACCTATACTGCACTTAAAAAAATAAATCAATAGTATTTCTCAATACTACCTTAAACACAGTTTTGTCTTGGTTTGATTATGACTCTTTCATGTCCTAATGATGTTTTAACTAGGGACATCTAAGTAGTTGTAAAATTTATTTGATTGATTCACAATTGATAGTTGTTATGTCTTCTGAGTTACTCCATGATGTCTACACAAAGGCAAAGAGTCGCAAGGATGGGGGGCATAACATTTTCTTGGTTTTCTACGTATAGTGATTGTTCCAAATGATTCTATAAATTTCACCTAACTTGGATGTTTATGGTAAGAGCTACCACTTTGAGTGGATAGACGCATATATCTTGATCTTGGTTATGTGTAAACTAAGGTGAGTTTGAAAAAATTTCCTTGTCTTTTTTCTAAACTTAGATTCTCACTAAGGTATACGAAGCATAATGTACCCAAGGATATGAATTTTCAAGGTCATTGCGGGTCTAATATCTTGCCTTACACAGATTATGGTATAATAAAAGGAAGATGACTATTTTGTTATCCTGGCTTCTATGCCTTGATGCCTAAGTCTATTTTTGACATTTCAATAAATATAGTATTCATACTATTCATACTATCATACTATCATACTACAATATCTGCAAACTAGTGACAAGTCCTAAAAAGTCTGCATGTAGCTGCATTTAGAGATTGCATGATTCATAACAAAGGAAATTTGTGCTCAAAAATGATTTCTATTTTCTTCTTCTAAATCCAAGTTAAAATTACATCCATTTACTATCACTAATATTTATATTGTTGCACATACATAGCATACATTTTGCATTCATAAAATGAGACAGAGGGAAAATACAAAAACAAAGCATTTTATTTCTACATCCTAAGTGCATCCATACATTTTAAAATTGCATAAGAAAAACTCAACAAAATACATTTGCATATTCACATTGTATCATTTGAAACATATTTATATCAGTGATAAATCCAAAAATGATGTCATCATCTACATCTAACTCATCATATGACCAAGGTATCATCACATGTAAAAATAAATCTATCAAAGGAAAAAGCAATCATGAAACATGTCAAAATGAGGAACAACTGCACTCGATATATATCTCAAAACATGATACAAAGATCAAAATATGACACAAGTATACATAAAGAGTATCAGCATGTACAAAAGAAGGATCCCAGAAGGATCCAGATATACAATATACATGTGTAAACAAAATACAACATCATCTTTGGATACCCCCCTCTCCCTAACCTGGAGGAGGAGGAGGTGGTGGTACAAATGGAGGAGGAGGAGGCATTGCCCCCTCTAACTATTGGGGAACCTTGAAAATGAAAATGCTCTTTGCCCCTCTGGAAATGCTACATAACAAAGAGCATAATAATAAGTAGCTCTCTAGCCCTGGTGAACAACTGTACGAGCATGTATGTCTCGCTCTATCCTAAGCCGCTCGAGCTGTACATCTCTATCTGCCACTAAGGCATCTGTTGTCATAAGCCTAGCCTCTAAAGTTGTGATCCATGCCCTGAGCTTCTCTCTCTCCTTCTCACACTGTGATAGAGGATCTCCATCTCTACCAGAATCCTATTTTGGAGGCCTATCCTGAGATATATCTTGTGATCTGCTAGGCAGTCTCTACTGCTACTGCCTCTGCTCATCTCCTATCAGTAATGGACCTGGATCTATCCTAGGAGAAAAAAATCTAAATCGGGTGCTTCGACCCTCTTCACTCCCGCTGGCAACATTTGCATGGCCACCCACAACACCACCACCACTGTCATCTCCATTGTCATCCCCCTTATCTGGAGGAGGACATCTCCCATCCTTACCTCCATCTTGACCTCTGTCTCTACCTTCATTCCTACTGATGCCCCTATCTCTCTGAGCTCTCCTCTCCCTTTGGTGGGATGATCATCAGGATCATCATCTAGTGGCTCCTCTATACGAGGAATGACCTCCTTTGGAACTATGAATCGAGGGAATGGATGCTGAAGCATCTCTACTATGTATCTATCTGAGCAACCTACATCTGCAACATCCAGGTGGAGATCCCAATCTACTCCAACCATGTCCCTGATCTCCTGATGGGCAATCTCATAAATTAGCTGGGCACCCCACAATGGCACCTCATCTCAGATCTGGGCATATACAGTGATATCCTGAGTCCTGCCCTACTGTCGGCCGTACTATCTCAGAACTTGAGAGACCACGAACCGCTCTACAACATATCTAGTCCTTCCAGTGAGGTACCTTCTCTAAAATAAAAATGACACCTGGCAAGAATCTAAGGTCCACTCCTCACAATCTAAATATGGTCACCAGATGACCGCAGTCATATAATCAAAGAGCCGCCGCCAGTACTCTACCTTTCCTAGATGGGGCTGCTTAATAGGACCTACATACATATATACATAGGCCTGCTCTGGTGCTCGATGTTTATCTACTATCAACCATGTAATAGGGATGTGCTCCTAGGCCCAGATCTGAAGAATCAATATACCTATAGTCATACTCCTAGTATAATGATATACAATCTCGTGAAACTCTTGATACATATAGGCTAAGATGTAACTGCCCCATGCAAATCTCTGTCTCTGGGTGACCATCTTCTCTAGCATATCCACCCATCTGACCAAGAACCCATGCTGACCTTTGTCTGGCATCAGGATGCCACCTATCAAGCCTGCTAAGTACACAGATAATTGATCATAATGATCGACCATATAGTCACATGAGAGGTATCTCTGATCAATAGTGTCATCCTGGAAATATCAATGAGCTGCTCCAATCACCACGGTAGACATCACCTCAAAGTGCACCTCATGACCAATAAGTAGAATATGCAGTATCTGCCATACATCCTCAGGAGTAACTATAATCTCCCTGGTCAGGAGATGGAAGGTATTGTGCTTTGACTTCCATCTCTCAGCAAGAGAAGTCAATAACCCTCGGTTTACCCCTTTCTTGGGTAAACCTATCAAATACCGTAATCTGCAATGGACTACTATCACATGCTCCTCAGATGATAACAATCCAGACAAAGCAAGTACATGACCTGGATATGTGCCTCTAAAAGCAACTACCTCAAAATATGCCTTTTTTTGACACATACAAAGATAACATCAGTATTCTATCTACAAAAAAGATGCAGACTCCTGATTAGCTAAGTAATTCAAGATTCACAACAAGCAAATAGGTCAAAATGGCTAAGTTCTTAAGTCTACAAATGAGATGCGATCCTGAAAAGACAAGGTGCAATCTCTTTTATTGGATGTGATCCTGGAAATATAGGATGTGATTGAAACCGTAGGGTGCGATCCCCAAAATACAAGATGCAATTCAAACCATAGGGTGTGATCCCTGAAATACAGAATGTGACCCTAAAAGCAGGGTACGATCCTACATGAATAGGGTATGACACAAATCCAAAATTCAACTAAAAACAAGGCAAATATAGACCAAATGGATGCGATCCAGGACATCCTAGATACGATATAGAAATATGGAAAAATCGGATATGATCCCAGAAATACAGGATGTGACATGGGTTTGACAGTGTGCAATCTGGAATCCCAGATGTGACCCAACACTTAAAAGGCTATAAAAACTGTAAAAATGTGTAAAATTCAAATTTGCAAAAATCACGAGGTAGTTTTACGAGCACTTACCAGAGGTGGATAGTCGGTCGTACACTGATGTCGATGGCTCATCTTGAAATGATGCTTCCTAATGGGGACCACCATCTTCTCTGTAGACCTCTTAGATTTACTATGGATAAAAGTGAAAATGAATAGTAAAATGGTAATTTTTGATGCTTATATTGGTCTTTTGAGCTATTTAAGAGTTTCGAAACTCCTCCCAGGCAACTTAAACTACATTATTGTTCTCTATTTGATCAATCAAGAACCAAATCAAAGGTGCTTAAGGTATTTTGTGTAGCACAGTACCATTTTTGTGACAACTCAAAAAAATGCATATTTGCTCCATTTATTCTGAAAATCTGTCCAAATTGCACATTTTATCATAAATCTTGGTCCGACATCATTTTACCAATCTCACCACTCACATTTTCACATAATTAACTTGTTTTTCATGTGTTTATTTTTAACACACCCCCGTTTCTTCACTTCTTCTAATTTGTTCTTTCTTATCCTACCCGCTTCCTACAAGTGATACAACATTTTAACAGAGGGATTTTATTTCTTTCATTTGATTTCATTCTTGAGGGGGCATGATTACACTATTATCAATCAAATTTTTGCTTGAAACAACATTAAAATGATTTCATTATCAAACAAACAAGGGGCATGACAATTTCCTTGACTAAGTCAGAACTGTTGGATAGAAAGTTTTGGCTCTCATAAGCTGGATATCTTGTGTTTACTCATTTTAAAAGATTCTTATTAAGCTCTTGGCAGCTTCATACTAGCTTTTGGACGACAACCAAGTTCAGAATCAATATTATCAATCTTTGGTTGACAACCAAGTTCAAAATTGGTATCTTTAATAATCTTTTATTGACCTTTGGATGAAAACCAAGTTCAAAGTCAATTCTATCAGTTTAGTTCAATCAAGTGCGAGACTGATCTCATCACACATTTCATTTGATCATGAGTGAGATTATTTCTAAAGTCAAAATAAAAAAGGGGAAAATGTAACCACCTGGATTTAGTCTGTTCTGATTATAGACCCTATTTTTCCTAAGTGTGATCACACCCCCAATTATGTTATGACAATGTTACTTTGGCATAATTTATTTTAAATTAGATTTAATGTCCTAGGTGATTTTTATCATTGAATTATATTAACTACTATAGCCATACAATTTAAATCAATTCAAACCAATTCAAACAAATCAAATTTAAAACATGGCTATAGTATTTAATCATAAAGGAATTAAAAAAACCCTAAATCAATTGTTCACTTGTAAATGGACCCATTCCCCTAGCCTAATTGATTTAATTAAATTGGCTATAGTCCTATTGATTATTAAAAAACAATTAATTGTTTAAATAATTAATATCCTATTTTTGAATGAATTAAATAAGTTTAATCCATTTCATTAATATTCCTCTGAACCCCTAATCTAACCCACTTCAACCACTTTGACCCTGGGTTTGAACCTATCCCAACCCATTCACCCCATACTAATCTAATTCTAATCTTAATATAATTCTAACCCACCTCCTAATGTTGTCACATTCCATTAAGGAATGATTAAGGACTCCACCCACTTGAGGAAGTCAAGGAATCTCAAGATTCCTTCCCTCAAGTCCACTTTCTCAAGCCACCCTCTTACACCCTTCCCATGCTTCTTTAAGGCTCTCATTAATACCTCATTATTGTAGATTCCTTAATCCCATGTCTCCCCCATGCCTATTGAATGCCTTTGGCATTTATTTCCTCTTACACACCATTAATGAGTTTTTCAACTCCATCAATGCACCTTGTCCCCCCTCTCTCTCCTCATTCTTCTATAAATAGAAGGTATTTTTGAGCACAAATAAGTCTTCATTTTTAGAGTAAAATTGCATTGTTATGCTATTAGAATAAACCTAGAGTCATATCATATTTTAGATTTCATGTCCATGGATTGTTATTGTCATGCTTTTTAGAGCTAGAATGCATGTTTAGGAGATATCTTTCTTGTTTTAACTCAAATATTTCATGCTAAGTCGTATATGTCACTGATAGTAGCATAATCTGAGGGCTATTGTGTTACTTATCATACTCTTCTTAGTTAGAAAGCAATAGGTCAATTTTATTTGTTTTATATGCTCATCTAACCATGTTTTCCACTAATGTAATGACCTATTGAAGTGTTGTGTCTTTCTTAAACAGGTACAAAAATCACACACATACCTTAATTTAGAGAATTATAAATTTAAACATTTTAATTCAACTGCTAGTTTGAGATTGTCGTCTTTCCTGGGCTTAGAGTAAGTAATTGATAATTTATAGAAAGACAAATCTATATGCTAACAGTTGGTCAGTTGAAAGTTACTCAATGGTGCATCTTTCAAACTGTTCATCATGGGACCAAACCATCAGCTCCATCAGCCCCAGTTGGCCAGGTAAACACTAGGGGAGACCTTTCTTTGCTCACATAGCATCAAGAACATTCCAGCGCATGTCAGACCGAAGTGTTCCCAAGGTGCACTAAGCCAAATTTGGCAATGATTTTTTGAGATCCATATCTCAGACCTCGTGAGAGATATCAAAGATCTGTGAAGTGAAAAAGGACCATCTTGGGAAGGCCTACAAGCATGTGGTTCAATTTTAGGAGATTCCACTCAGATTCCATTTTCTGATCCGATCTCGATTGGTGCAAAAAGTGTCATTGTTGGTCATTTGAAAGTTTCTCAATGGTGCATCTTTCAAACCATTCATCATGGGACCAAACCGTTAGCTCCATCAGCTCTAGTTGGATGGTTAAATGCTAGGGGAGACCTTTCTTCACTCACGTAGCATCAAGAAATTTCTGGTGCATGTCAGACCGAAGTGTTCCCAAGGTGCCCTAAGCCAAATTTGGCAGCAATTTTTTGAGATCCATATCTCAAACCTTGTAAGAGACATCAGAGATCTGTGAAGTGCACAAGGACCATCTTGGGAAGGCCTACAAGCATGTGGCTCAGTTCTAGGAGATTCCACTCAGATTCTATTTGCCGACCCGATCTTGGTTGGCGCAAAAAGTGTCATTGTTGGTCAGTTGAATGTTGTTCAATGGTGCATCTTTCAAACCATTTTTTGTGGGACCAAAATGTCAGCTCCATTGGCTCTAGTTGGCTAGGTAAATTCTATGGGAGACCTTTCTTCACTCATGTATCATCAAGAACATTTTGGTGCATGTCGAACCAAAGTGTTCCCAAGGTGCACTAAGCCAAATTTGGCAATGATTTTTGGAGATCTATATCTTGGACCTCGTGAGAGATATCAGAGATCTATGAAGTGCACAAGGACCATCTTGGGAAGGAATACAAGCATGTGGGTCAGTTCTAGGAGATTCTACTCAGATTCCATTTGTCGACCCGATCTTGGTTGGTGCAAAAAGTAACATTGTTGGTCAGTTGAAATTTTCTCAATGGTGCATCTTTCAAACCATTCATTGTGGGACCAAACCCTCAGCTCCATTAGCTCCATTTGGCTGGCTAAACGCTAGGGGAGACCCTTTTTTTCTTGTGAACCATTTAGAATGTTCCAGTGCAAGTCAAACCGAAGTGTTCCCAAGGTGCACTAAGCCAAATTGGGAAGCAATAGAAGTAAAACAATTTAGATGTCCACAAAGCATAACATATAACACCATAATTTTGATTGTAGATTATGCCTATTACTTTGGTTCAATAGAATATTTTCAAGGTAGTTGCTTTATGAGAGAGAGAGAGAGAGAGAGAGAGAGAGAGAGCATACATACATAAATAAAATGCATGACAAAGATACATACAAAGACACAGTAAACTTAACAAAATGTGGACCCTTGGTATATACAAATCAACCCATGACCACTTTTATATACAATTTGATCTTCTTTCAATATATAAAATATGGTCTCCAAATATGCATGTAGACCACTTCATAGTCATTTATATTTACAAAAAAGTGAAGTTAGATTGTTTCGCAAAATTTATATACAAAACTATCAAAATAATTCTACCATTTGTAGAATGATTATTCATGATGGCACAAAACTAATTGAGAAAACCTTCTGGATCATCTCTAACCCTTATTATGTCATGTATTTCCTTATGTTCAGATTCACAAAGTTTCCATAAATTATTCTTACAAGGTCTACCAATATACTTTATCAATTGAATATTTGTTGTAACAAGAAGGTTCGAGTAATACAAAATATGTCTATGTGTCTCATAGTCCTGAAACAACCACTTCTTAGATTTTTTGATAGGGTACCTACATTTCATAGAAGTATAAATGATTACAAAATTCAACATATAAAGTGTAATATAATACATAAAGATGTATCAAAGTCGTCAAACAATAACATATTATATTTTGATAGCATACCTTCTAAGCTATGTCCCTGTCACAACAACAGATCCTATTGGGTACTCAATACCCTCTCCATCAATGACTATAGTTGTAAATTTATTTTTTCCCTCAATACAATGACACAAAAAGTAATCAGTCCCTTCCTCATTGTTCTCATCTGCAACAACTGCATATACATGACCTAAAATTTATAGAGGGATAAGTTAACACCCTAAACACTTAACCACCTAATAAAATGAGTTCAAGTAGGTTCAATAGAGTTTGTCTCAAAATGAAGAATAAATTGAGAAATTACCTAGTTCAACTAGGTCAGATATGTGATCAAAATCCGTTGATGCTTCAAACTGGCTCAAATGTAGTGCACTAGGAAGTTGATATGTATCAAGCGGTTGCAAAGGTGTATAAGACCATTTTTCAACCCACTCTTTTGATTCGCATTCCTCCCACACAAAATTCATACAAGACAAGCAAAAAGATGCCATTAATCTAGTATAAATACCAAGTGATGTTGTATTTGAACTTCTAAATGAGTGCATGTCACTTGATCTTTTAAGTGTACAACAATCTAGATAGTTTTCAATGTTAGACTCGTTTATCAACCAAAAAAACTTATTAACCTTAGACTTACCTTCATTACCTGTTCCCATCGTAGAGTTTCACCATCGCATAATTGTTTGTGCATTTATTAACTCTGCACCACCTTCGTACTTCAATTCCTTTCTGGCAAGAGCACTTTTTACACATGCATCCACACCATCATGCTCGCCTTTTCCATACAATTCCAAAAATGTTGAATGCCACTTGTCATGTGCATCCTACTCAACCAATAGAACATCCTTGCATTCTTGAATTGTGAGGCGCAATTGTTTGACCATATTATGTGTTGGTTGTACTCAATACCTCTTTCTCTTAAATTCTCATAGAAAAAATTGAAGCAACCTTGCACAGACTCTGATGAATGTGTGCGATCATCACTGATGTAGAAGTGATACTCTCTTAAAAACTTTCTATCTGAGTCTGTGCTATCATGTGCATGCAAGAATTCTATATGTACAAAGATCGTCGCGTGTATAGAATGGTAATACAATGCTTGCACTTCATTATGAGGTTTAAGTGTATAATTCTCAACAAAATCAACAATGGAGACAATAGTACCAAGGGGAAACATGTCCTTACATATCTTGAATTGCTCATCCAACCACCTAGCTCTATGTGAATGACATATGTACTCATAAACTAGTTTCTCTTGAAAAATATTCATAAAATTAGCTACACATATATCATTTTTCACTAACTCACACCTCTTAAGTTCTTTTCCATCTTTTAGACCATAAGTTACTGTCTTATATTTTCCAAAAGAAACTAGTGTATTTCCAATCTCATTTTTGCTCTCTAGATGGTGACATATCTGCAACTTTCTCATACCACCACATGCACTACAAGATCCATTCAAACACACCATCTCGATTGCATAATACACTTGACATAAAATCTCTTGATGATGTAGGAGGTGCTTGAAGACCACATTCCTGCAAAATAGTGTTAGTGTGCAAAGTACAAAAAACATGATGATATATATCATAATGCATGGAAAATTCAATATGTACCCTGCAACAACATGTGGTGCTTGTATGATTAATCTTGACGTAAAAGGGTTTTGTCATTTCAAAATATCTTTGACTAATTTTAGTTTGAGGAAATCTTTAGAGGAATCTTTCATAAAATTGTGTTTGTGTCATATCCAAAAAGTGTTTTGGATGTGGTATATGATTTGTAGATCTGATTCTCCTCCTAACAATGTCTCTTGTGTTGGGTGAAACCCTTGTGTTGTCATGTCAAATCTTTTCAATTACTATTCTTAATGCATCAACAACAACCTTGTCCTTGCGTGGGAGTCTACCTAAGAATGACCAAAGAGAATTAGTGTTTGGATCCTCAATTTTGTCTCGCATGTGTAAGGCTCTCCGTAATGTTGATCTACCTATCCTTATGACTTACTTGTTTTTCTTACTATACAAGATTTTTTCATTTCCTTTCACATTATAGTTGATGTGAGGACACGTCGAGTAACATTAGCATCTTTACTGCGTGATTGTGAACCAATGTCTTGGTATGCATCAAATAGATTTGTCACAATGGTTCTCTCAGTACTAATTTCAGATGTTCTCAACCCCACAATTGTCATTGTATCTCTAAATTTCATATTCTTAATCATTTCAACAACTACTTGACATATTCCAATTTGATTTAATTTTTAAAAATAGTTATTCAAAATCTTTTTAACAATTCTTCTATAATTTCTTTTTGACATTTTATCATGCATTGGCCTCAAAATATTTTCATCAATGTCAATTAGAAACTTTGGTTTTCTACGAATTATTCTAGGAGGTGTTAACACAGCTGCATGCTCTACATTTTCATTAGATGAATTAGGTGCATTTATTAGATTCATTTCAATTGGTGTATGTTGATGATTTTCATTTTCATTATGTGCATTTTGTTCATTAATGACCTTGAATTGAAATGGTGCATTTGTCACATTAACATTAACATTAAAATTGACATTAACATTTTCATTTTCATCACTTACGTTGCTTGCATTTGATGATATACCTTGTCATACTTTCCTCATACGCTCCCTTTGTCTTTCCTTTTCTGTCTCTCGTTATTCAATTGTTCCTCTTTTGTTCTTTCCCATTGTTCATATTGAATGGACCCTATGAATAATATCATGAACATAGAATAACATGTCAATATCAAATCCAAAAAATAAGAACAAATCAACCATTTTCTTGAAATGGGAAGTTACAATGATAAAATAATATTAAAAACACTAATACAAAACACAATTTTCAATCATTGCAAAGAAAAAACATGCAAAAAAGTGAAAACTTGTATGTTCCTAGCGTAAAATAATAGAAAAATAGTCGTGGGACCTAAAAACAACTTGCAATGATTGTTTTAAGACCGTTGAAGCAAGCAAAATTCCTAATTCCATAGAACCCAATCAGGTTATGATAACATAAAGGCTCAATGATCCTAATTACTCAGAACCTGATTGGGTTATGAGAACATAACGACTCAATGCTCCTAATTTCTCAGAACCCGATCGGGTTATGAAAAACTAAGAACAAAGGAGGATTGAGAGAGAGAGAGAGAGAGAGAGAGAGAGAGAGAGAGATTTTTACTTCTTCACAACCCAATCAGGTTTTGAAGAAGTGAAAATTGTGCATTTTATTTTACAGAACCCGATCGGGTTTTGGAGGAGTTGAAAATGTACTTTTTACTTTTCATAACCGTATTGGGTTATTTGAAATTTAGTAAACTGATCGGGTTATGGCTTGGGAAGAGTTTTGGAAAATGACCCAAAGGCTTGGAGGCTCATTTTCCCTCCATTTTTGTAATTTTAGACATTTTTCATCTTGTAAGATGAATTTTCAAATTTATCTTCATTAGGTTTGCAATTTGTCAAATGGGTAGTTTTATAATTTTCACCATAATCTCATATGTCTTCTTAGCTTTCTAACCATGCAAATTTTTCTATTTTTGGACAACATTAGCATAGTAAACTTTAATTTTCTTTACCAGTGTCTTGATTGTCCTCACAAACATATGTCTACCATTTTTTTAATAACTTTTGATTGTTGGAAATATTGCTACAATGTAGACAATTTAATGTCAAACCTTAACTGGTGAGACTATTGCTGTATGTTTGAGTACCTTATCCATTAATTGATGAAGATTTGAAAAGAATGGGATAACAAGAAGACCAAGGGAATGGTTGAGTTATGAGTATACACCAGGGTACTTGATCATTTGGCACTTTGGAAAAGTGATACATTATGTATCTATCATTGACAATTCACTGGAAGGTCAATGCTAAGAAAAGCAAAGTCGATGCTAAGAAAAGAAAAAGGTGATGCCGAGCAAAGAAAAGATGATGTCGAGCACCAGTGAAATGCCAAGGGAGATTGAGAAAGTCGAGCAATAGTATCTTATTTATTGATGATATTTGAGATCTATGGTTGACATAGTTGATTCTATTGGGATATGAATTATTAATTAAGATTGGTCCACATTCATTTAATGCACAAGAAACCGTTATTAGTGCATGGATTCGATGTTTAATTAATGAATGTATTGGAGAAGTAAATTAAATGTAATGATGGAAAGATCTGTTGGATCTGACCTAACCTAAGATCTATAATCTTGGTTAAGTGGCAAAAGATTTATATGACCTAAATGAAGAGGTATAATATAACCTAATGTGGTTATTGTTATAGTATCCAAGTGTAAGGAGAAGTTGAATGCAAAGTGTTGCATGGTTAATTGACTGATTGGCAAAACCTAGCAGAGAAGGCTAAGCAGAGAAGTGAAGTGATTTCTTGATGGATTTCCAAGTAGATCTAAAGTTTGAGATGTAAATGGAGGCCACTCAGTGAATTAGCATTAGAGCTAAGACTGGATATGGATTTGCAAAGTAAGTTGTATGTATCAAATCACACCTATTGATTACTTTCTAACCATTGTATCAGTTCAAATCCTTTGGCCAGGTTGACCTAATAGTCATTGTATAAATCCTTTGAACAAGGTGACATTCAGATTGGAATGTTCTAACTCCTCTGACAAGGCCACTCCTGACAGGGTGATTAAATCCTTTAACTAGGTCACATTTGACAGTGTGTTTTGTAACCTCTAACATGGTTGGCTCCTCATAGGGCATCACTTCAGAAGAGTGAAATTTTGGTAGCATGTTACTGGTGGTTCTTCCCATATTGGGTTTCCACATTAAATCATGGTGTTAAAATGTGTGAATGTTATTGTTGTGTTTTACTGTTAAGTTTATGCAAGCTTATTTCATTAGTACAGTAAACTGTGCACTTTTGTTGTTTATTACTGCCAAGCAGATCTGAGCTGTTGAAGTTGGTTTAAAGTTTTATATGGGCACATCTAGACCTGAGGATAACTAATTCACCCCCCTCTCAGTTATTCTAAATTCATCCTAACAATTGGTATCAGAGCTGAGTTCTCTTGAAAAAGTTTGAAGGTACTTGGAGATAAAGATCAAGATGTATAAAAGGGATGGACCAAAGATCAACAAGGAAAAATTTCATGCATGGAAAAGTTTGATGAAAATTCACTTGGCCACTATTGGTGATTCTGCTAAATGACATATTGAAATAGAATATGTAGCCCCTACTGGAGTTTTGAATGTTGCACAATTAAGAGAAAAGCATGAACATAATAAAGCAATGTTGGAACTTGCATCATCTCTGAACTATCATAAATTTGAGGACATCAAAGATTGTACAAGCACAAAGCAGATGTGGGATGCACTTGCAACCATTTATGGAGGTGATACAAATGTACTAAGAGCCAAATCTGAAATCTTGAGAGGTAAGTTTGATGATTTAAAAATGCAAGAAGGAGAAAATATAGTGCAATACTATGATAGGATAAAGGAAGTTGTAAATTCTATTAGAGGACCTAAGGGAGCCATTGATGAAGACACTATCATGAGCAAGGTACTGAGAACACTTCTTCCTATTTATGCTATTAGAGTATCTACAATTCAAGAACTGAGATGTACTCCTAATAACAATTTAACCCTGGAAAGTCTGGTAGGCATACTTACTGCATTTGAGATGTCAAATTTTGACAACTATACTCCACAAGCTGTTGAATCTGCATTCAAGTCACAGATGGTCATCATCAAATCAAGGAAAGGAAATAAATGTGTGGATAGTGATAGCAACACCTCATATGATGATCTAGAAGAGCTTGAGGCACTTATGACAAGGAGACTAGCTAGAGGAAAAGGAAAATTCAAAGGTAAACTTCCTATTATTTGTTTTTCTTGTAACAAAGTTGGTCATATTGCTGCTAGATG
>MU227283.1:735820-759514 GCA_018584345.1 Thuja plicata
TAGATACCACTCTAAAAATGACATCATTGGAGATCAGAGCAGCAGTGTTTTGACCAGATCAAAAGCAAAAAGTCTAGTAGTGGATGAAGAGGTATGTTTACTTTCACAGATTGAACCCTTAAGTGTTTAAGATGCTTGTAATGATTTTGATTGGAAGAATGCAATGAAAGAAGAATTAGATCAGATAATCAAAAATGACACATGGGAATTGGTCCCCAGACCCAGTGAAAAAATGTGATTGGAAAAAGTGGGTATTCAGAAACAAGATGAATGAAGATGGTACAGTAGTTAGAAATAAAGCAAGATTGGTATGCAAGGGATATGCGCAGAGAGAAGGAATAGACTACACTGATACATTTTACCCTGTGAGAAGACTGGAAGCCATAAATTTGTTCTTGGCATACACAACAGTCAAAGACTTTAAAGTATATCAAATGGATGTAAAATCAGCTTTTCTGAATGGTGATTTGAATGAAGAACTCTACATTGAACAACCTGAAGGATTTAGTCTTTCAGATAAACTAGACATGGTATGCAAATTGAAGAAAGCACTCTATGGTCTTAAACAAGCCCCAAGAGCTTGGTATGAGAGACTTGATGGTTATCTTACCAAGATTGGATTCAAGAAAGGAGCAGCAGATTCTAACCTATTGACAAGAGAAACACTTGATGGATTATTGTTAGTTGTTGTATTTGTTGATGACATTATCTTTGGGGGTAATGATAAGCTCAGTAAAGCATTTGCAAAAGAAATGCAGAATGAATTTGAAATGATTATGATTGATCCTATAAAATACTTTTTGGGATTAAATGTAAAGAAAATAGATAAAGTTATATTCATTAATCAGTCTAAGTATGTGAAAGAAATACTGAAGACCTTTCAGATGGATGATTGTAAACCAGTATGCACTCTCATGATAACAAGAAGCAAGCTTTCAAAAGATGATGACTCCACAGCAGTTGATACGACATTGTACAAATCTATGATTGGTAAACTCATTTATCTAACTCAATCCAGACCTGACATATCTAATGCAGTTGGCATTGTTGGAAGATTTACATCTCAACCCAAGAAAAATCACTTAATGGCAGTAAAAAGGATATTTAGATACCTAAAGGGAACTATAGACTATAGTTTATGGTATCCTAAATCAGAGAATGTAAAGCTTCATGTTTATATAGATGCAGATTGGGTAGGTTGTATTGATGACAGAAAGAGCACTTCAGGAGGAGCAGTATTCCTTGGAGACAGGTTGGTTTCTTGGATAAGCAAGAAGAAAAATAGTATTTCTCAGTCAACAACAGAAGCTGAATATGTTGCAGCAGCATTGAATTGTTCAACTATGGTTTGGATCAAACAGATGGTTAAATACTTTGGCATTCAGGTTGATTATCCTATTTCCATTCATTGTGATAATACTAGCACTATCAACATGTATAAGAACCCTGTGATGCACGCAAAGACAAAACACATAGAGATCAAGTACCATTTCTTAAGAGAAAAAGTTGCAGACAAAGAAGTTAAATTGGACTATGTGAACACCAAAGAATAGTTGGCAGATATTTTCACAAAGCCCTTATCAAAGGATACTTTTGAGTATCTCAGGGAGAAGTTGGGAGTAATTCCCTCTCCTAAGTCTGTTTAGAAGAAGCAAAAAAGACATCAGTCATTATGTGACTGATGAATGGTTGACTACTCTACTTCTAGAGTAGTACCTGTGCCTAAAGAACTATGGTGCCCTTTGCCATTGATGTCAAAGGGGGAGTATATAGATGGGGAGAATGTACTAAGGGGGAGCATATACTCAGGGGGAGTATATAGATGGAACAAAAACTCAGACAGAGGAACTGCAGCAGTATAGAGGAATCTTTGATGAGGATATTGAGAAGATTGTAAAAGAAAAAGAGGACACCATGAATAGAGAATGTTTTTGATATCATATGTTTTCATTAATGTCAAAGGGGGAGATTGTTGCAGATTTGATTTTGAGCAGTTGATTGTTTGTATGTTTGTCATTGATGACAACATATAATACACAGAAGTAATTCTGTATGAACTTATCTGAATGATGACATGAAGACTTGCGTGGATAGATACATGTTGTTGACATGTTTATTATGTTATGTTCATACATGCAGACCTAGATATGATGTTTCAGTAAAGTTATGCAATTTTGTTATTAGCAGTTACAGTTTTGGAAGTATAACTATTTAGGGCCGATGTATATAACATGTTACATGAGTTGCACCTATCTTCAGGATATGCATGTGTATATTCATGTTTATTTATGAGTTGATGATACAAATCCAAAGGCGCCAAATGTGTTTCAAGATGATTGCAAAGTTATGGTTAATTTGGTGAGGTTGACTCAGTGAAGCGTTGCATCTATTTAGTATTGACTTGCGCAGACTTAATATTGTTTGTGTGCTTAGTTAAGCCGACTAAGATATTGATGAAGTGTTTCTAAGAGCTGACATGGCCTTCTAATTTGGAGAAGATACTTATGGTAGTTCAATTGTGATACGCTAAGTGTGAATGAGACAAAAAGTGAAGAAAGATGTACAGAGAAGATTATCAGAGTTGGTTCATTCATCAAAGGTCTATGTGAAGAAGAAGTGAAATATTGTAATACACTGTAACTAATCAAGACAATAGGTCTACTCTATAGTTCATCATCAGATATAGTGCATATCTGTTATTCAGAAGGTTGTAGCCTTCACCATCAAGCAGTGAGCTTTTGGACAGTGAGTCCACCATCCCTAACAGGGTTATTTGTAAAAGACTCCTAACAGGGTCTGACCCTTAACCAGGTCACTATACAACTCCTAACAGGGTTGAAATATCTTCCAAAAAGGATTACTACAAACAATTATAGTTTATTGTGGATGCTAATTCAAACCGAAGTTTTTACCATTTGGTTTCCCCGTAATCAAATTGTGTGTTGAGTACTGTGTTATCTGATTATGCATTTACTTTGTTGTACACTAATGTTAAAGAAGTAAAAAGTGACTGAAGTAACTGATAACTAATTCACCCCCCCCTCTTAGTTATCCTTTGGGACTATTCTAACAAATATGTGTTTTCATCATCTTATTAATTCAAAAGTTGTTGAATAATTTTCATTTTGGAAAAGGAAGACTTTTGAAATTGAATTTTTTAAAATTTGGTCAAAATTTAGTAGAACAATTTTGCAACTTGTGATGGGAAATAAAAAGAGAAGGCTAAATAAGAGTACATGAAATTATTCAGAACAAACTGAACAAAGACTACGTGAAGAACCTCAGGAAAGATATTATCATAAGAAACAAGGTACATCTATATATATATCTCTTTATGTATCTCTCTCTCATGCAGAGGGGGCAGTCAGAAGTCCCAAAAGAGACAAGTGGATGCTTCAAATCTTCAAACTCAATAAGAACACCACCAATCTAGGTGTTCCCAATATGCAAAGTGCCACTACACTTATCACAAATGTAGAAATGACTTGGTTCTAGGTTATCACAACCTACTCCCAATAGGGGAAACCTAATCACTAGGCTCACACAAGTCTTCAATGCCAACTTCCACTAGTTGGTTAATAGGCACAAAAGCTATAATTCTTCATATTCCCCATAAAGTGACTCCAAGGACCAGGGGTGACCTATACTCTAGGATTTGGTCTATTTAGGTCCCTAAGATAAGGATTCAATGATCATATTCAACTTGTGCAACCCTTTGAACACAGTTGCCTTGCAATCCCAACTTCTTGCTTGTAGCCTTTTCAGTTAGGAATTTGGACTTAGTTTTATATTATCCCACATAACCCTCTAAAAAAAATAGGAATTCTGACACCCTTTATTCTCAAATGGATTAGAATTAAGCACCAAAACATGGAAGTGAAAGGAAGACATGAAAACACTTAGTTTTGATGAGATAATTAGGCCTAATTAGGTCTGCATTTGCACTACAAGTGTTATTTCCCTACAAAAAATACCCAAACCAATAATTGTAACATGTGAGGGCATACATGAGGGTCTTCCACACTAATTTTTAGGTCGTGGTGAATCTCCAAAGGAAATTTATGCTCGGACTGTCCTAATTCACTAGATGGTGCACACATGGACATGTACACCTAGGACATCATGGGAAACACATCTCCTTCCATTTTTTCAAACCCAACCTACATAATCTTAAAGATAAATATCAAAACATTATTTCCACCAAAGTCCATTAGATTCCCATGGTGGAAATAAGAAATATGCATAATTTTCTAAGAAATCCCTATTTAGGGCCTACAAACCAGGTAGGGGAAGTAAAAATGAGATAACTTTTGAGGGACATAAGATTATAACATGAGAGAAATTTTAAATGAAAACTAATTCACAAGGATACCTAAATATTTTAGCATTTCATTCCAATGCTTCCGTACCCATCCGTACAAAGTGACTATTCCTCAGAATTGCAGGAATATTGGTTGATTTTATTGATTAAATGCCAAAATTACATTAGATTAGCCTACCACCCTCCTCTAAGGGATTTTTTAGGAATTCCCAATGGTTAAATCTCAATTTTGAACTAACTATCCATTTGGGAATTGATTTATAACTTTTTACCAAAATTTGCTAAAAGTTGCATTGACAATTTTTGAGCAACTTTGCAAGATTTTGCAACTTTGCACTCTAGATGACCAAATTGGTCCATAACCAAATGTTATGATATCTAATGGACCAAAAAATTTAATAAACATGAAAACATGATAAATTATCCTATTTCTAAGGTTTGGAACACTATTTCACCAATAGTTGACCAAGGGCTTATTAATGCCAATCTTGGGACTAGGTCTTACAAAGGTGTGTCCAAATTGAAACCTTTAAACTAACATGTCCTATAGACTAATATGGAATTGAGGGAGTCCAATAATTCCAAAGGAGAAATTAGTTTGTCTAGGGTTCTTCTGCACCATACTCCCCATGAGGATTTGAACTCAAGTTCCCACTTGAGGTTAACTGATCAAGGGTGATGCCATGTTGTTTGATTTTCTCCTATGTCATCCAGGTAGCATCATTATTAGGAATTCCCTTCCACTTGACCAGGTATTTCATATACTTCTATTTTCTTATTTTCTTTAGAACTTTGGACTCAAGAATTTTTTCCAACTCCACTGGTTTGCTTTGTGGAAGATTTGTTACATAGTCTCCATCTTCCTTGTCCTATGGACCCTGCACATTTGTTGCATCTGAAATCAATAAGGTAGGGGGAAGAGAGATTTCATAAACATTTTTACCCATCTTATTGAGAATGGTGCATGGCCCAAATTTCTTCATGTGTAGCTTTGAGTATTTTCCCTTAGGTAGTCTCTATTTCCTTAGGTATGCCCATACCTTATCTCCAATCTGGAAATGAATCTCTCTCCTCTTCTTATCTTCCTCTGATTTTTATTTCATGGTGGACTACTACAATGTGTCTTTTACTTCTACCTAAACTTTGGTGATTAGCTTTGCTAGATCTTCACCTTGTGCACTTACTCTAAAATATGATGGTAACTCTACTAAGTCTAGAGGACCCTTGGAGTGTAAGCCATAGACATTTTGGAAAGGTGTTTTGCCTGTGGACCTGTTTAAAGAGTCATTAAAAGAAAATTATGCTTGGGGAAGTATCATATCTCAACTTTGAGTATAATATTTTGTGAGGCACCTTAGAAGATTCCCAAGTGACCTATTGACCACCTCTATTTGCCCATCTATTTGTGGGAGATAGGAACAGCTGTAGGCTAGATTTGTGCCAAGCTTTTTGAAAAGAGTCCTCAAAAAATGTCCTTGAAATTTAACATCTCTATCTAAAACTATTGTCTGAGGTAATCCATGAATTTTGACTTCTTTGAAGAAGATATGTTCTATGTGTGAGGCATCATTTGTGCTTTTGCAAGGAACAAAATACACCATTTTTCTAAACCTGTCAATAATGACAAAAATGTTATCATACTCCTATTTTGTTCTTGGTAGACCCATTACAAAATCCATGGAGATGGACTCCCAAGGTGTAGTGGGTATAGGTAGAGGCTGGTATAAGCCTTGGTTAGTGGTTACTCCTTTAGCTTGCTGACAAATGGAACATGATTCAATAAATTTTCTAACATCCTTACCCAATTTTGGCCAAAAATAACTTCTCTTAACCACGTCTATTGTCTTGTCTATTCCAAAATGACCTCCCATGCCACCACAATGCTTTTCTATGATTATATTTGTTCTCATGGAAAACTTGGGAATACATAACTGAGCCCCTTTAAACAAAAGATTGTTTTGGGTCAGAAATTCACAAAAATCAGTGTGATACCTACCTGTTAGATTTGTGCATACCTCAAAGGCTTCTCCAAAGTCTAGATCCCCTGCATATAAGTGTTTGAGTGAGTCAATGTTCACACTCTAAAGTTGAACTTCTTCAGTTAATCCAACCCTTCTGCTAAGTGCATCAACAACCTTGTTGGCTAGTCTCTTTTTGTGCTTTATATTGAAGGTGTATGTCTACAGTTGTTCCATCTATTTTATATGTCTAACCCCTAGTTTTTCCTAAGTATTGAAGAAACTCAATGCATGGTTATCAGTGAAAACTATAAACTCCTTTGGGAGAAAATAATGCCTCCATTTTTTAAGTTCTTGGACCATGGCATATAACTCAAAATCATAAGTAGAGTACTTTTTCTTTGCATCATTTAGTTTTTCAGAATAGAAAGCCACAACCTTACCTTCTAGGCTTAGGAAAACACCTATTGCCAAATTGCTTGCATCTGTCTCCACAAAAACACTTTTTTGAAATCAGGAAGGGTTAGATTGGATATTGGGATACCCTATTCTTGAGGTATTGGAAAGCATCACTAGCCTCTTTAGTCCATACAAACTTAATCTTTTTACCATCTTTAATGGTGTCTAACATAGGTGCACACACATGACTGAAATTTTTAATAAATTTTCTATAAAAGGTGGCAAGACCAAGAAAAATTCTAACATCACCTTGGTTCTTTGGTGGAGGCTAGTTGACAATTGTTTCAACCTTTTCAGGATCCATTTTTAGGGTGCCTTGTGAGATGACAAACCCTAGGAACACAAGTTCCTTCATCATAAACATGCACTTCTCCAAGTTAATCACTAACTTGTGCTGATGAAGTCTTCTCAAAACATATTCCACATGTCCAAGATGTTCTTCTCTGCTATGACTATAAATCAGTATGTCATCTAGATAGATTACAAATAATTTTCCAATGAAATCAATGAAAATATCATTCATGAGCCTCATGAATGTGCTTGGGGCATTTTTTAACCCAAAAGGAATGACAAGAATTTAAAAAAGGCCTTCAATTATTTTAAATGTAGTCTTCCATTCATCTCTTGGCTTTATTCTGATTTGGTGATATCCTGATTTTAAATCATTTTTTGTGAAGTAACGTGCATTTCCCAATTGATCCAGTAAGTCCTCCATTATTGGGATGGGAAATATGTATCTTATGGTGATCTTGTTTATGGCCCTACTGTATGTACATAACCCCCATTTGCTATCTTTATTGGGTGCTAGGACTGATGGGACAACACATGGGCTAAGGCTCTTTTGAATCAGTCCTTTTTCAAGCAACTCACTGATTTGTCTTGCAATCTCTGCACTTTGAGTAGGGG
The DNA here is from genome assembly GCA_018584345.1 of Thuja plicata. NCBI lineage: Eukaryota > Viridiplantae > Streptophyta > Pinopsida > Cupressales > Cupressaceae > Thuja > Thuja plicata. Next base: position 743,465 of record MU227283.1, read on the forward strand.
TCATCTTATAAGGTGCTTTATTTGGTAAGAAGGAGCCACGTATAAGATCTATTTGATGACTGATATCTCTTAAGGGAGGGAGGCTTGTGGGTAGGTCACTAGCAGTGACATCACTATATTTATTTAAAAATTCCTTCACTTCATTTGGTATGGGATCCTTATCATCAGATCTTATGCTATCATTGGGCTTAGAAATTAGGACAAAAGCGTCAGTCTTAGGGTCTTTTAATACTTACAATATTTTCTTTTCACCTAAGGTGATAACTATAGACGTCTAAAATCTTCCTTATATTAATTTAATTAATATTCCCATAACAGTATAATTGATTTTCATTAATTAATTATATTTTTTATATTCTTCTATTTATTTAATTAAATATAATTCACTTTCCTTAGTATTTTAATTTAATTTAAATACTATCCCCTTTGATGTATTAAATCTTATTTAATACATTATCCCTCATTAATCCCCTTTAAATAAATTTTTAATTTATTTATTCCTCCACATGACTTAAATTCTACTAAACTAAATTCATCTAAATTCTAAATTTAGATTAAGCTAATTTGAACCTAGATCCTACCCTATTTCACATCACTCTCACCAAATAAACCTATTCACTAATTAACTAAGGTTAATTAGGCTAATTTCTTGATTCCTACACCAATTAGTCCTAATTATTTGCTCACACATGTGTGAGCAAATTTTCAAAAATCCAATTTTCCAAATAATCCTTATTTGGTGCCAACAAGGTTTTTTACACCCATCATGACACCTTCTTACAGTTTCTAAAAGTGTTCTATTGGCCCAAAACTCTTACACCCTCTTACACCTCTTACAAGATCCTTCACATGTATACTTTAAGTACACTTTGACCCATCACATCCAAAGTTGCTCACACGTGTGTGAGAAAAGTGGGCCTCTTGCATGGCTTATGTGTCCCTCATGTGGCACCTATGTGGATGCCACATGAGCTCCACCTCATCCAAGCCCTCTCTCTCCTCCAAAAAATATATAAATAGAGGCCATTGTCAAGAGCAAATCATCTCCTTTTTATGCATTGTTATCATGTTAAAATAGCTCTAGAATTGCATTAGTTCATGTTTTCAAATCTTAGCTCTTAGTTAATTTCATGCTTAATTCATAGTTGAATCTAGAAATCACATGTTAGGATAATGGAAAATGAATCTAGTTTTGTTTATCTCTTGCATATCATCCTTGTGTAATATTTGCATATCCATCACCATTTGATGAAGGCTTGAGACAAGTTCCTCATACTTGATCTTGAGTTCTTCATTGTTTCCATTAGCTTGCATTTTAAGTTATTCATCATCAATTAGTGGGATTAAGTATATTGTGTTGGGAGAGCACACCCACAAACCTTCTCTAAGAGAAAATCAACAAGGCCTTGGGTGCCCTTGTTCAACTCATCGGAGGTTGTGATGGAATCCTTTGTTTTAGAGTATTCTTAGATATGTTAACATAGTTTATTGATGTATTTTTCTAATGTTTTCATGTCTAAGCTTTCTCCCAACAGGTAGATTTCTAGCATATACATTTTGGCACACCCGGTGGGACCCACGTCCCTTATTGTCTAACATTTTTTGTAGATTTTTCATGGTGCTGGAAAATTTCATACAGACTTGTCTCCGCTCTGGAGTCGCCATTTTTGCAGATTACTGCCTGCGCTTCCTAACCGTCTACGATACTCGGCTGTCTGCGCATATAACTCACCATCTCCGCTTGTTCAGAATAGAATCATAAGACTGTGCTTTAAACTATTTTTTACCAAGTTTTTAGCATTTTAACTCTCGGGTTTTTTACAGTAACACAATTTTTAGGAAATAAATGCTGTCTGATTTGGTAAAAATCTTATTTTTATGTCTAATTAAGTCTATTTTTTAGCAAAATTTGACTGTGCTTATTTGGCCATCTGTGCAGGTGATTCACCATTTTTGCAAGTTGTTGTTTGTGAATATCACCCTCTGTGATACTTCGCCATCTGCACATTTTCCTGAGTTTAATGATTTTCTGCAACATTTAATATCTGAGACTTCAAGACTACTAACGGATGTCACGCAAGTTCCCTAATGGTTCTATAACAGATTCTTAAAATGAACTTGTATGACTAAACACTTGTCTTTGAATGTATGTTGTTTAAAATTTATCTCACTCAATCTTGAATGTTAAGGGAATGAACTTCAACCAATCTTGAATGACATAAGGCAAATTAACACACCTTTTACAAGCTTTCTTTTTGTTGTGTGGAAAACAAATTGAATATGAATGATTAACCATACTATTGTGTCTTTTGCTTAAGTAGAAAATACTTAGTTGCTTTTAAATAGGTTCAATTTGGAATGAATACTTCTTGGTGTGTTTGAAGAAGTGTTTTTCAACACTTCTTTCAAGATATTTTGTTATCTAGATTAAAACCCTTAATATAAGTGATGCTATGATTAAGTTATAGTTGTATCCTCTCCCCTCACCTTCGCGAATCTTGGGTGAAGGGAAAACTTAGTTTAATCAAGCTTCTAGAGAGGCCTGTCTAGAGGGTGCACTTCCCCTTTAGAGGATGACCTCAAACCGGTAATCCCTTTAGCTGGTATAGAAATAAAGTGTGACCCAAAGGTCCTCTTTATCCCTTCAAGCTCGGGTGGGTTGTGTTCAATGGTAGTCCATACTGAGTGAATATCCTTAGCATATTGGCATGGTTAGAGACTTAAGTGTCTCACGCCATACAAACTGATTGTGGGGATGCCACAAAACCTTGCTAGCAACTGTAACTTAGTAGCCTACCTGATTCACCTCTGAATGGTGACTTATTATAGTGCAAGGGGAGGGAAGATTCTCCCCCCAAGATTGCCATTATACGTGTCCCAGGGTATTGTGTTGTGAAAGAGATCTTCGCAGCATGACAACAATACCTGGCAAAAGGCAAAAACACGTGCGCCCTTCCGAGGGTGACACTAATATGTGTGCTAAAGGACTACCAAGCAATGGGCCTATAATATTTCATGCGAAGCTAATTTCCTAAGGTAGCTATTGTTTGAACTGTCTTCATTGTACTTGACCAAGTAAAAATATAAGTGGCTTGAAAGAGTCGCTTGAACATACACAAACAAGATCCTACAATTTGAAATCAAGGTTTCCTAATGTCACATTTGCTGGTATCCCTCAAGGTTTCTTTATCCCTTGTTGGATTGTTTTGAGACATGTATCTGTTATTTTTCTAGTTTGAATGTGCTGAAATCAGTTCTTTCCATCGAACAAATTTGCCCAAAATTAGACTGAAGACCAAAAATTTGCCCAGAATTTCAACATACTGTCTTAGCAATAGTTGGTCATCTCCGCTCTAGATCCACCATCTGCGTAGATTACGGTCTACATAGATTTCCATCTGCGTAGATTGCTGGCTGTGTCTGAGATCACCATCTCCATTTGAAAATAGTGAGCTTCTAAATCTGTCAAGACATTCAAAATTTGGCCTTTTGTAGGACCCCAAAATCATTTGCCCTAAATCAATAATTCATTCAGCCTAAATCAGATTTCTCGTATGACATGACCAATACCAATTTCAAGAAACATAAGAAGGTTAAGCTTCCAACACCTCCAGTCTATAGAGACCAGAAAGAAACCACACGCAAATCCAAAGAGTATCAACACATTACCAAATCAATTCATCAGGAAATTGATTATTGTGACAAAGTTAACAAAAACATTTAAAACAACAAAGTCTACAATTTCATGGCCAAATTCTCGATCAATCATTCCTTTGTCACCCTTGAGAAATACGATTAAACAACCATCTTTCTTCTAGGGTCAATTTCTCAATTCTTCTATCATCATCCAAACATCATTCCTCCTCTTGGAGCATTAGATCAATCAAATCAAACCAATCCTTTTAGGTTGAAAGAACTTAATCAAAGTGTTACAGACCTTCATCCTCAAACAAACAAAAATATTTCTTGTAGACCATTAGTATGTTTCAAGTAATTTAAATCCCTTAGTAATGTCCCATTTTGCTTGAGATCACAAGTCCATCTTCAAGTAGAACAGGTGTTGCTTTAAATCCTTTTTTGTTTGTATCATCATAAGGTTTTTTCATGCTTAGGTTTTGTTGCAAAAACCTTTAAATCAATCAATCAATCCAATCCAATCAATCAATCAATCAATCTTTAATCAAACATCAATCAAATCCAATCAAATCTAATCAAATCCAAGATCAAGATCTTTTCTCCATTTCATTTCTTACATCTCCATGTCTTCCATTCTTCTAAAAGTTCACCATTGTATGGTTGTTACTTGATCCCAAGCTAGAAACATGAGGCATGGAACACTCAACACTGCTACCTATGAAGTGAACCCTTTTGGCACTTAATACTTTCAAGGTCATAAAGTACAAGCTGAGGAAATTCATGAAGAAACTAAGTTAGTAGAACAAGAGGAATGACCTACCCAAGTGAATGACTTCCTTAGCAATCCTTACAACGTGGAAATGGTTGAGAAAGCCATTATGCAAAACAATGGTGAAATATTCTTGAATATTGTTCAAAATGGTGTCACAGTACCCGCTAATTTTGATGATACACTCCTTACTAGGAACATCACCAAAGTTGCCACTACCACTACTACAGTCATGGCTTCTACTTCAAATGATACATCATCACATGATACTGTTAAAGGGGCTGTTAGTGAACCTCCCGCATCAATACCTATATCTGCACCTGTATTAACAACTGCATCAATACCTCAATTGATGCCAGAACAAATTCAACAGATCCTAAGTGGTTTGCCAAATAATACTACTCACAATAGCACTCAAACAATGATGACTCAAGGAGAAAGTGCTAATGTCAACAACATAGGGTAGGTTTCTATGCCCTTGTATACATCATCTCTATTTCAAACAATAGGGATGAAAATATCTACAACTGACACATCTCGAGCCTATCAGTATATACCTCCTCCTACTGTTGATATGACCTCTATGGGGTTTTCAGTCACATAGTTTGGAGGAGGAGGAGGTTATGTACCCCCATTTCTCACATAGAATACTCCAGACTTCACCCAACAATTCAATGAGATCAAAAGCATTGTATAAGGCTTACAGAATGGGGGCAAGAAGAAGTTTTCTTTTGAAGAGATTTGTCCCTATCCATTTGACAAGTCTAGCACAATGCAACCATTCCCACCAAACTTTGAGATGCCCAAATTTGAGAAATACAAAGGTGAAACATGTCCTCTACAAAATCTCAAAGAGTTTTACATTGCATGTCAAGAGGTAGCCTATAATGAGAATTACCTAAAAAGACTCTTCACTAGGAGTCTTGGAGGCATAGCCTTAGAATGGTTCATGGCCCTCCCTTATGGGTCAATCTCTACTTTCTCTAATCTTGCAGAGAAGTTTGTTGGACAATACTCATATAACATTGAGCACCAAGCAACACTCAGCCATTTGTGCAATACTAAAAAAAAGAATGGAGAAACCTTCACCAGTTTCTTACAACGATGGAGACATATTGCAAATCGTATGCCATGGAAAATACCCGATAGTCACTTAATTGACATATTCACAAATAATTTAATCTTTGAGATGTCTTTCCAAATGAAAATGGCTTCACCTGACACCTTTGAATCCCTTGTCAAGAAGGGAAAGGACATTGAAGATGGCCTTTTGCAAAGAGGTAGCATCAAACATTATACTCCCTCCAACAATGACAAACCAAAATTTTGGAGTAAAAACAAAGGAGTTGTCAATGATGGAGTGACTGATGCCAAGCATGTTCAAAATTTTCAAGCATCCAACAATAACAATCAAAACAATCACAATAACAATTAGAATCAAAATCAGAATCGCAACAACAATCAAAATCAGAATCAGAATCAGAACAATCAGAATCAAAACAATCAGAACAACAATCAACAATCTCATAATCAATCGTTCTTGTTTCCTCACAACAATTACAATAATAAAAATAACAACAATAATAATGAAAATTGATAATGGCGACAATTCACAGCTTTGGCAGAACCTCTAGATGTGATCTTCAAACAACTTGCAGATCAAGGAATGATAGTCTATCCAAGTACTCGACCTTTTGATGAGAATCAACCTAAACCTATTTGGTATAGAGATAATGAGTATTGGGATTATCATCGTATTAAGGGACATGATACTAAGAAATGCATGAAGCTTAGATACTTTGTGCAAGATCTGGTAAAATTGAAGTTGAAGGTCAGAATGCATCCTCATCTAATGTGAAACTCAAGGTCTACAATCAGCCCTTCCCACCTCACAATCAAAAAAATGCATCAAATGTGATCCCATATGACTATTCTACCAATACCATCACATGCCATGATCGAACATGTGGGAGTTTAAGTCAAAAAGATATCTTTGGGTTTGACTCTCTTTGTGGCCGCATTGAAGAATCTGACACGCATGTTAATACCATAATCCTCAAAGATGCTGATTGTAATTTGATACTACATGTAGGCCCAGAGTCAATATCCAAGCTATTGATAAACCTTCTACATCTGTAAATCCACTAGCTGCACCATCTACCGCTGCTCGGCCTGCCTTGTGCTATGACCTATTGGCCCAATTAGGGAAGACGCCTGCATAGATATCCATTATAGAGCTCCTGAAAAACTTTGCCAATTCACAAAGAAATCCTTGATAAAGCTATAAATGAATCTTGTGTCCCTGAGAACATCAACACTGCACAATTCCAAGCTATGATAGGGAACTTAGCTACACAAGAACATCTTGTCTTCACCGATAAGGAATTTTAGGGTCATGACCTACATCATAATAAATCCATCCATATAGAAGGAAAAATCTAATCCACAAGAATAAAATGAATCCTTATAGATGGTGGATCTGGCTTGAATTTGTGCACATTGAAAATGATTCGTAATATTGGTCTTTCTGAGGACCTCATTAATGCAGACAAATGAATCACAATAAAGGCCTATGATGATCATGAGCTAGAAAGCAAGGGTTTGATCACGCTACCCTTACAAGTGGGCCCGGCCTTGATTGAAAATGTTTGCCATGTACTGTATCTAGATCTACCTTATAATATCTTGTTGGGACACCCATGGATACACGCTATCAAAGGTGTACCCTCTACTTATCATCAATGTCTAAAGTTACCACATCATGGTAGAGAAATCACAATCCCTAGAGATCCTGAGCCCTTTCAATACTGCAAGAGATTGGAAGGAAAACAATCTAACTATTTTCCATTGAATGAGTTTGGCCGATATACAAATCAAGAAACCCCTATTTCAAACACTCCATCAGTTCCAGAAAAGACATCAGAAACACCAGCTGAGCAATCCAAAGGAAAATAAAAAGTTACTGAAGACAAGTTCATTGAAGAAAAACCCTCCTCATCTGAAGAAAAGGCTACTTTTACAGATCAAGGCATGGGAGAGTATAAATTTAAAAGTGCTCCATGTATTGGGAAACTTCCTTTGTCTCCAAAGTCTTACGAAAGACCATCACAATTACCCCCCTCTAAGGACAAAGTGCTTATGTGGTGAAAATCAAATTTTTTTGAACATTGGGGGTCCCTATCAGATGAACACATGTAATACAATGTCCTTGATTGGCTCTATAGTGATGAAGAAGAATGACCTGTAATTTTCCCCAAAGGCAAGTATCCTAAGGTTACTCCCATTGTCAAAAGCATGGGATATCATGGTACTGGCCTTGGAGCTAATGAAAGAGGTAAGAAGAAGATTATAATATCCAATGGCTATCCTAAAGGACATGGATTGGGTTCTGTAGAGACCAAGACTAACTTCGCTAAGGATTATTGTCTAGCTGCCTCAGACTCAGACATTGAGGAAGAGTTCTTCAAAATTCCTTTCCACTACATTGAAGATGACCTAAATGAAAACCATCATGTCTTCACTATCACCCAAGCCGACCTTTCATCCCCTTGTCTACCTCTCACAAACCCTATATTAATTGACTGGAATCATCAAGACTCACCACCAGCTTTGGATGTTTGTGATTTGGATGAGGTAGTTTTAGCCCTCTTTGGACTTAAGAATCTCTAATAGTATGAACATCAGATCCACTATAGAAAACAAGCCTACTTCAGTAGCCAAGTCAACTCTCTTAGTCACAAAAATGAAAAAGAAAACAAAAATAAAAAAAATGAAAATACATCCTCTGGTGAAAACCTCTCGCAGGCACCTTTGGATGGAGAAAAAGATAAAATAAAAGATGCTTCCTCTAGTGAAAACCTTTTTGAGGCACTAGAGGAGGGAGAGGCTTCTTTTCTATTTATATCTTCTGAACTAGAAGTGTCCTATATGATCATCAAAGATACTATTCCAATCAACCTAGGCACAGAAGAAGATCCACACATCACCTACATTGCAGTTTCTCTCAGTGATCAGGAAAAGAAAGACATGACAACATGCCTACATAAACACAAAATCAACTTTTCCTGGACTTACAAAGACATTCCTAGGCTAGATACAGATCTTTTCATGCATCATTTTGTTGTAGATCCAAGTGTAAAACCTGTTAAGTAGAAACTTTGCAAGATGCATCCGCAAGTCGCATTGGTAGTCAAAGTAGAGCTTTAGAAAATGCTGGACACTGAAGTAATTAGACCAATTGATTATCCTGAATGGGTTTCCAATATTATACCAATAGGTAAGCCTACTAGCGGCATTTGCATCTGCACTGATTTTAGAGATCTAAACCTTGCATGTCCCAAGGATGATTTTCCACTCCCAAATATTGACTTTATAGTGGATTTGACGGCAAGACATGAAATGTTGTCACTTATGGATGGTTTCTCAGGTTATAATCAGATTATAATAGCACCAGAAGACTAGCACAAAACCGCATTCACAATGCCTTGGGGCACCTTCTGTTACTAGGTGATGCCTTTTGGCCTTAAAAATGCTAGAGCTACTTATCAACGCGCCATGACTACCATCTTCCATGACCTTTTGCATGTCATCATGGAAGATTATGTGGATGATATTTTAGGAAAATACAAAACAAGGGAATCACATATTCCTATTCTTACTACCATCTTTGAGTGATTAGAGAAGTATAAGCTTAGTTTGAATCCTAAGAAGTGTGTTTTTGGAGTGCAATCTGGTAAGCTACTAGGATACATTGTGTCATGGTGTGGAATAGAAGTTGATCCAAAGAAAGTGAAATCAATCCTAGAGATGCCACCACCCAAAAAATTAAAGCAATTATGCAGTTTACAAGGAAAATTGTAATCAATCAAAAGATTCATGTCACAACTAGCAGATAAGGTGCATCCGTTCTCTCATCTCCTGCGCAAGAATATCAAGTTTCAGTGGGATTTCTTATGTCAAAATGCATGTGAGAAGCTGAAAGGCTATCTGGCTAATCCACCTATGTTGGTACCACCTATTACTGGTCATCCTTTGATTTTTTACATATCTATGATAGAAGTCACGTTGGGAGCCCTCTTGGCACAATTAGATGATACCGGTAAAGAGTGAGCAATTTACTATCTCAGTAGGACTCTTATTGGCTATGAGTTGAATTATTACCTAATTGAGAAGGCATGTTTGGCTGTTGTTTTCTATAAATAGAAACTATGACATTATATGCTTAATCATAAGATTCATCTTGTTGCCAAAATTGATCCCCTCAAATATCTCTTGGTACGTGATGCTCTTACTGGTCGAACAACGAAATGGGTCATGATCCTTAGTGAGTTTGACATTGTTTATGTGGATCGTAAAGCTATAAAAGGACAAGTAATTGAGGATCAGTTAGCTGAAGCACCTGTTGACGGTCAACATCCTTTGATCATGGATTTTCTAGATGAATTAGGCCTTAATCTTGCCCCGAGTCCACCATGGAAGCTTTATTTTGATGGATCCTTCACTCAGAAAGGATCATGGGCAGGAATCTTGTTTGTTACACCAAAAGGGAATCTCATCCCTAAATCTTACAAATTACAATTTCCTTGTACCAACAACATTGTAGAATATGAAGCCCTTGTACTTGGACTTTGGTAGGCCATACAATGGAAGATTCTCACTTTATTGGTGCTTGGTGATTCACAATTGGTTATCAAAAAAGTTATGGATGAATATCAAAGAAAGGATGACAAGTTGCTTCCCTACCACCGTATAGTCAAGGATCTCAAAATGCATTTCACTAAGATAATCTTCCAACAGATCCCTCGTACGAACAACAAAGTAGTAGATTCCATGGCAACAATTGGGTCCTTGATCACTATGCCAGAACACAACGCATGGTGTGAGTTTCTTGTTGAGAATCTTACGGTCCCTGCCTACGACAAACTAAATTCTAAAATGGTGTGTGAAATTGCTGATCCCAATTACCCACGGTACCAAGAAGTATATTCCTACCTTCACGATGGCCATACCCCACTTACTTTAACCCCCAACCAACGTAAAACCTTCATTCACCACACTTCTCGATACACAATCTTGCTGATACCCTTTTCTGAAAGCATTTTCATGGAACTCTTTTAAGGTGTCTAAATTTTGATGAAGCATAAACATCCTTCAAGGAGGTACATCGAGGAATCTGTGGGGCTCACTTTAGTGGAATTACTTTGGCCAAGAAGTTGTTACACATTGGATATTACTGGCCTACTATGGAACAAGATGCCTACAACTATGTGAAGAAGTGTGTGCCTTGTCAGCAGCATGGTGATTTGATACATGCCCCCTTCCAATCCCTCCAGCCCACCATCACCCCTTGGCCTTTTTTATGCTAGGGTCTCAACCTTGTTGGCCAAATTTTCCCTAATTCTTCCAATGGCCATAAATATATCCTTACTACTATAGAGTACTTTACCAAGTGGGTCAAAGTTGTCCCTCTCACCTATACTACTAGAAAATAGATTTTGAAGTTCATTTTGAACTGTCTCATATGTCGCTATGGCATTCCTCAGGATACTGTTACTAATAATGGAGGACCTTTCAAAAACAAGGATGTCACAGAGCTATGCAGAAAATTTAGCATTACCCACCATACCTCTTCCAAGTACTTTCCATAAATCAATGATCAAGCTAAGGCTATGAATAAAACCATCCTTAGAATCCTCAAGAAAATGGTCGATGAAGCTGGCCACAATTGGCACCTTCACCTCAACCCCGCCCTTTGGGCTTACCGCACCTCCATTCAAACCCCCATGGGAGCCACTCCCTTTTCCCTTGTTTACATTACCGAGGCTATTCTACCCATCAAAATTGAGCTTCCTTCTCACAGAATTTCTCTCAAGAATCTGTTGTCTGAAGAAGAATATAGAGTTCCCCACTTGCAAGATCTAGAACTCCTTGATGAGAGACACCTCAATTCCCTACACCACCTCCATGTGTATCAAAATCACCTTCACCTTCAGTTCAACAAAAGGATCAAGCCTCATTAGTTTGAGATTGGTGATCTTGTCGTGTAGCACAATATGAAGAACCTCCAGAACCATGAAAAGAAAGGAAAGTTTGAGCCTAATTGGTTGGGGCCCTTCATTGTCATAGCAAAATATGGTTTTGATGCTTATCAAATTGTGTCACTAGAGGGATATTTTCTCCCTGATCCTATAAATATTGTACATCTCAAGCACTTCTATGCTTGATATGTTAGTAGTCCATTGTACAACAAAAATTTTCAAAAAACCCAAAAATTAGAAAAGCAGAAAATCTAAAAACATTCAAAAAGAAAGAAAAAGCAAGAAAAAGAAAGAAAAATCCAAAAAGCATATAAAATACAAAAGTGTGAAAAGAATATCAAAAAAGCAAAAGAGAGAGAAATAAATCCATCCATCTGTGAAAACCACTTTGGTGGCGCAATGGATAAGTACCATGGTGAAAACTAATTTCAGGCACCATGTGTAGTCAGATCCACCATCTGTTCCCACATTTTTTCCAAGCAGCCTACGTCACCTTCCATAATAAAAGTCACTACCCATATCTGTGCAGGTAGTTCCTTGACCGTTTTTCCACCTCCATAATAAAAATTTCTGCACAACTGAGCTTACCATATCAAAACTAAGCTTTGTTCTAGACACAGTGATCACAAACATTTCCAAGAAATTAGTAGATAGATTGACTTTCCTAATGATCATTATATTCACAAGAAATTGCCAGCGAATTCCTATTTTTATCAATCAAATCTTTGCCCCATCAGGATGCATCCTTCCAGTGTGGGCTGTTCTATCAATCCTCACATCAAAATTATTCATGGCAAGAACTTTTGGACTGAATGACCACTTGGTCAGGATGCCTTTTTTGTTGATTTTATCTTCTGTTTTACTATGTCCTTATCGTGACAGCCTCGATCTTTTATATCTTGGTTTGTTATGGTGATTATCTAGTGAAATACATGTCATTTGTGGTATGATCTTCTTGTCATAGTTTGTTAGTGCATTTATGTTTGGATATTTAGTTATGACTATATATTCCTCACTTGGGGCAGGATTCATGCATCCCAAATCCCTCAAAAGATTTGGATGTACTGCACCTCCTCATGAGTAACATTTCATAGATCTCATCATACCTGATATCTGACATTCTCATTCCTAACAACCTATTTGTCTGAGAGTCTAGTCCACGCAAAGGAAACATGTCACTTGTGTTTTTTAGCACATGGTGCATAACTCCTTTTGCAATATCAAAATAGGGTGTGCTCTCCAACATTAACATGGTATCAATCCCACTATCATCATGTATTTAGTCTTTGTATTTTAGTTAGGTCATATTGCACTTTGATTTTTCTCTTGGCAAAGGTTTCTATTTATTCCCCCTATCCAGTCACCTAAATGATTTTATTAGACCTATTTGATACACACAAAAATAGTGTCCTTGTGTGTCTCATCTTACATTCATTCATTAGGTTACTTTTATCCATTAAGTTCATTCATTAATCATTAATCATTATAGTTATATTTCTCATTACGGTTGCATTTAGTTGCATTGTTACTTTATTCATTAATCATTACTCATTAAGGTTACATTATTCATTATAGTTGTATATAGTTACATTTCATTCATTATTCATTATAGTTGCATATAGTTACATTTCATTTATTTAGTTGCATTGATAAATCCTTAACATTTTTTAGGATCTATTCATTTTAGATTCATTTCACATTTCACAAATCATATATGCATTTACATTTATTCATCATCACATTACATCAATACATGACCAAATATATCCATCTATAAGCATTAACACATCACATCTAACATCTATACATACCTGCATCTCATTCCTGCATCACAAATATGTTAGCATAGTTATATACATTCATCTCATCCTACATGTCAGTCATAAAACATGTGTAATATAAATGTTGTTGGAAAGTGAGATTGCAAGAAATTGTTATTTTTTCATTGATGTCAAACCTTAATTAGTGAGACTATTGTTATCTGTTTGAGTACCATATCTATTGTCGATCAAGAAGATTTAACAAGAAGACCAAGTGAATGGTTGAGTTAAGGTAATTCAAAGGGTACTTGATCAGTTGGCACTCTGGAAAAGTAATTTGTTGTTTATCTTTCAAAGACAGTTTTTCTGGTTGTTCTATGCCGAGCAAGTTTGGCTTGTGCCGAGAAAAGTTTCTTGTGCCAAGTAAAGTTGCTTGTGACAAGCAAAAATTTTCTCAATGCCGAGCACCATTGAAATTGCCAAGTGGAAACAATGATGTTGGCCGACTTACAGTAATTGGATTAATGATGAGATTTGAGATCTCTGGCTGAGTTAGTTGATTTTATTGGGATATGTAATGTTAATTAAAGATTGATGCATGACATTTAATGTATGGGTAACCGTAATTAATGCATGGTTTCAAGATTTAATTAGAGACTACTTTGGAGAAGTAAATGTAATGCAAAAATGGAATGATCTGTTGGATCTGACCTAACCTAAGATCTACAATCTTGTTTAAGCGACAAAAGATTTATTTGACCTAGACAAAGAGGTATATGATAACCTTAGGGGTTATTAATTGTGTGTGGATGAATGTATGTGTATGCAAGAGGTTTGCATAGTTGATTTACTGTTTAGCATGATCTAGTAGAGAAGGCAAAAGGCAGAGGTAGAAAGTTGCATGTGTGATTGCTTGACGGATTTCCAAGTAGATCAGGAGGTTGAAATGACAATGCAGGCTACTCAGTAAGTTAACATCAAAGCTGTAATTGGATCTGAATTGCAAATTAAATTGTATGTACCAGATCACAAACTACTGATTACTTTCTTACCATTGTATCAGTTAAATCCTTTAACAAGGTTGACTTAACAGTCATTTGTATAAATCCTCTAACAAGGTGACATTTAGATTGGAATTTTCCAATTCCTCTAACAAGGCCACTCCTGACAGGGTGATTAAATCCTTTAACCAGGTCACACCTAGCAGTGTGTTATTGTAACCTTTAACAGGGTTGGCTCCTCACAGGGCATTACTTCAGAAGAGTGAAAACTTGGTAGCATGTTACTGGTGGTTTTTCTCATATTGGATTTCCACATTAAATACTTGTGTTAACTTGTGTGAATGCTTATGGTTTTCTTTATTGTTATGTTACTACAAGATAATTTCAATTGACAGTAAACTGCATGATTAAAGTTGTTGATTTATGCTACTACTGCCGAGTAGATCTGAAGTACATAAAGTTTTTATTTTCTACATCTAGATTTGAGGATAACTGATTCACCCCTCCCCTCTCAGTTATTCTTAATTCATTCTAACAATTGGTATTAGAGGCTTGGTCTCCTGAAAATAGTTTGAAGGTACTTGGAGTGAAAAGATCAAGATGTATAAGAAGGAGGTTCCTAAGATGAACAAAGATAACTTCCTTGCATGGCATAGCTTGATGAAACTAAATTTGTCTAGTATTGGAGATGATGCTAAGTGACTTATTGAACATGCCTATGTACCACCTACTTCTCCTCTCTTAGCTGTACAACTAAGAGAAAAGCAAGAGCACAATCAAGCAATGTTGGAGATCGACTCCTCATTGAGCTACTCAGAGTTTGATGATATAAAGAGCTGTATAAATGCAAAAGAGATGTGGGACAAACTTGCAACTGTCTATGGTGGAGACACAAATGTGCTAAGTGCTAAATCAGAAAGTCTAAGAGGTAAGTTTGATGAGATGAAAATGCAAGAAGGAGAAAATGTTATTCAGTACCATGGTAGAATAAAAGAAGTTGTAAATGCCATTAGAGGGGCTAATGGAACTATTGATGAAAACACCATTATGAGAAAGGTACTGAGAACTTTACTTCCTATATATGATATTAGAGTTTCTGCAATTCAAGAATTGAGATGTACTCCTAACAATAATCTGAATCTCAAAAATCTGATAGATAGACTCACTGCATTTGAAATGTCAAATTATGATAACTATAATCCACAAGGGATTGATTCTACTTTTAGATCATAGCTAGTTCTCAATAAATCTAAGAAAGGAAAGAAATATGTGGACAATGACAGTGGCACTTCTGATGATGATCTTGAAGAACTTGAAGCACTCATGGAAAAAAGGCTTTCAAGAGGAAAAGGAAAATACAAAGGTAAACTTCCTATTATTTGTTTTTCATGCAACAAAGTTGGTCATATAGCTGCTAGATGTCCTGACAAAAATGAAAAAGATGAAAGAAGGGACAACAAATACAAAGAATACAAAGACAGAAAGGATGACCGAGACTTTAGGAAATATAAGGAATTCAAAGACAGAGGTAAGAAATCTTGTTATAATGCTAAAGAAACTTCTGACAATGACACTGATAATTCTGATGATAATGATATAGAATTTGTTTATGTTGCAATGAAAGAAGAGTCTGATGATGATGAGAAAACTACACTAATCTCTTATATGAGAAAAAATGATTATTGGATCATTGACAGTGGTTGTTCCCATCATATGATTAGTGACAAAGATAAGTTTGAAACCTTAAACCAATGTAAAGGAGGATATGTAAAATTTGGTAATGATTCACCATGTATTATCAAAGGTAATGGATTGATTAACCTGACTGACAAAATTAGATGTGATGA
>MU227283.1:769398-787651 GCA_018584345.1 Thuja plicata
CCCATGATGACACCTTCTTACACTTTCTAAAAGTGTTCTATTGGCCCAAAACTCTTACACCCTCTTACACCTCTTACAAGATCCTTCACATGTGTACTTTAAGTACACTTTGACCCATCACATCCAAGTTTCTCACACATGTGTGTGAAAAGTGGGCATCTTGCATGGCTTACATGTCCCTCATGTGGCACTTATGTGGCTCCACCTTATCCAAGTCCCCTCTTTCCTCCAAAAAATCTATAAATAGAGGCCATTGTCAAGAGAAAATCATCTTCTTTTTATGCATTGTTATCATGTTAAAATAGCTCTAGAATTGCATTAGTTCATGTTTTCAAATCTTAGCTCTTAGTTCATTTCATGCTTAATTCATAGTTGAATCTAGAAATCACATGTTAGGATAGTGGAAAATGAATCTAGTTTTGTTTATCTCTTGCATATCATCCTAGTGTAATATTTGCATATCCATCACCATTTGATGAAGGCTTGAGACAAGTTCCTCATACTTGATCTTGAGTTCTTCATTGTTTTCATTAGCTTGCATTTTAAGTTCTTCATCATCAATTAGTGGGATTAAGTATATTGTGTTGCGAGAGCACACCCACAAACCTTCTCCAAGAGAAAATCAACAAGGCCTTGGGTGCTCTTGGTCAGCTCATCTGAGGTTGTGATGAAATATTTTGTTTTAGAGTATTCTTAGATATGTTAACATAGTTTATTGATGTATTTCTCTTATATTTGTATGTCTGAGCATGCTCCCAATAGATACGTTTCTAGCATAAACATTTTGTCATGGGGTAGCACTCCCTCGCCTAAAAGGTGATAGTCTCCTCCTGCATCCAGCAAACTTATGTTAGACATCAAATAGCATTTTGGGGCATCAAAAAATGTCCCAAGCCCATCTGAGGCATCAAAAATTGCTCCCAGACCCTTGTCTTTCCTTTTCTTCCTCTTTTTTCTTCTATTTTCAGGTCAATCTGCGCAGACGGCAATTGACCCTCGTAGACGATGAACTTTCGTAGTCGCTAGTTTGGGGAGCCAGAAATCTTCACAGACGCTAGTCTGTAGAGATGACAATTTTCGCTGCCACATTTTTTCCACACAGATGGTGGAGTTCTAACTCCACTGTCTTCGCTGCACATTTCTCTCTTCCTCTTCTCTCATAGACGAAGATTTACCGATCTCCATCTGCGCAGTCGACGCCAATCGTAGATCGGTCGTTTACGAGGACGGCGATTTGTTGATCACCGTCTACGCAGATGATGGTTAGGTGATCGTCATTTGCACTACATGTCAACATTTTGATGCATTAACGATGCACTAATGACCTATAAAAGCTATAAATGCATAATAGACTAAGAGGTGGTTGACTACTCACTGGTGGTCCCGCATCTACTGGTCTCTGGTGAACCTAAATGCGCTCTTCAAGTTGTGCTCACTCTCGTTGTGCTGCCATCGCTCTCTTCTTCTCTCTTTTTTTTCTTTGTGGGTGAAAATGACTTGTCTATGGGCCCCGATGGACTATTTATAGCTCCTTGGGACTTGTTTCTTCCGTCCTTCACCCCATTCCCCATTCTGGTCCCTATTTTTCCTCCATTTTTCTTGGACACGCCATGCAATTGGTCTTCTTTCCCTATTTTCTTGCCTTTTTGAGAAAATTTTATTAAAATTTTTTATTTTTTCTATTATTTTCTCAAGGGGGCACACTCCTCCCGCTCTCGCTACCGTAAGTTTTCCTGACTTCTCTAGGGCATCTTATTTTCTTTTCTTTGACGTGACGCCACTTTTGATGCTGGATCAAATAGGGGCAAAATGTAAACATCTAAAATCATCCTTATATTAATTTAATTAATAATCCCATAACATTATAATTGATTTTAATTAATTAATTATATTTGTTATATTCTTCTATTTATTTAATTAAATATAATTCACTTTCCTTAGTATTTGAATTTAATTTAAATATTATCCCTTTGATGTATTAAATCTTATTTAATACATTATCCTTCATTAATCCCCTTTAAATAAATTTTTAATTTATTTATTCCTCCACATAACTTAAATTCTACTAAACCAAGTTAATCTAAATTTTAAATTTAGATTAAGCTAATTTGAACCTAAATCCTTCCCTACTTCACATCACTCTCACCAAATAAACCTATTCACTAATTAACTAATGTTAATTAGGCTAATTTCTTGATTCCTACACCAATTAGTCCTAATTATTTTCTCACACATGTGAGAAATTTTTTAAAAATTGTCTTTTTCAAATAATCTTTATTTGGTGCCAACAAGGTTTCTTACACCCATAATGACACCTTCTTACACTTCCTAAAAGTGTTTCATTGGACCAAAACTCCTACACCCTCTTACACCTCTTACAAGATCCTTCACATGTGTACTTTAAGTACACTTTGACCAATCACATCCAAAAATTTTCACACATGTGTGAGAAAAGTGGGCCTCTTGCATGGCTTATGTGTCCCTCATGTGGCACTTATGTGGATGCCACATGAGCTCCACCTCATCCAATCCCTCTCTCTCCAAAAAATCTATAAATAGAGGCCATTGTCAAGAGCAAATTATCTCCATTTTATGCATTGTTATCATGTTAAAATAGCTCTAGAATTGCATTAGTTCATGTTTTCAAATCTTAGCTCTTAGTTCATTTCATGTTTAATTCATAGTTGAATCTAGAAATCATATGTTAGGATAATGTAAAATGGATCTAGTTTTGTTTATCTTTTGCATATCATCCCAGTGTAATATTTGCATATCCATCATCATTTGATGAAAGTTTGAGACAAGTTCCTCATACTTTTTCTTGAGTTCTTCATTATTTCCATTAGCTTGCATTTTAAATTCTTCATCATCAATTAGTGGGATTAAGTATATTATGTTAGGAGAGTACACCCACAAACCTTCTCTAAGAGCAAATCAACAAGGCATTGGGTGCCCTTGTTCAGCTCATCGAAGGTTGTGATGGAATCTTTTATTTTAGAGTATGTTTAGATATGTTAGCATAGTTCATTGATGTATTTCTCTAACGCTTGCATGTATGAGTGTGCTCCCAACAGGTAGGTTTCCATCATATACAATAACAGTAGGTTCTTTCTCCATTTTGGCATCAGGCAGGGGCTTCATGGTGAAAGTTTCCCCATTCTTAGTGATGGAGTAGGTGTTCTTCCTACAATTATGTGTGGCATCCACATCATATTTCCAAGGTCTTCCTAGTAAGATGTGGGAAGCATCCATTTCCACTACATCACAAAGTACTTCAAAATCTAGTATAGAAAATTTTACCCATGCTTGTTCAGTTACTAAAGTTTGTTGACCTTTGGTTAGCCAATAGATATGGTAGGGAAAGGGATGAGGTTTCTTAGGTATATTTAGTTTTTGAACCATTTCAAAAGACACTAAATTTTTAGTTGAACAAGAATCTATTAGTAGATTACCTACCTTTCCATGACATTTGATTTTTGTCCTGAATAGGTTCTTCCATTGAGGTGGTTCTTGTCTTTGTGGTACTTGTAGAAAAACTTGCCTCATTATAAAGCATGCTCCTTTCTCTGGTTCTAGATCCCTTGGATTGGTGTTGTCCTCTTTCTTATCCTCTTGAATGAGTTGTGTCCTCCTTTCCCCTTGATTGTTGTTATTCCTTTTCTTAGGGAACCTTCCTACATGGTGTCCAAGTTGGTTGCAGTAATAACATTTCAGAGGTCCATTGCATCTTCCTACATTTGTTCTCCCTCTATTGAAAGGTCTCCTTCCTCTATAGTTTCCTCTGAAATTGGATTCATTATTTTCTTTATCTCCTTGGCCTTGGTCAGGTGTCTTGCTGTTGCTGCCACTATATTGTCCTCTATTCCAAGAGGTACCTTTGCCTCTAAAATTCTTTCCACTACCATATCTCTTCTCTTTGCCAAAATATTATTTTCTTTTCCATTTCTCTTCTACTTTGATTGTCATTTGATAATATTTGCTTACTGATGTAGGGCAGTGTAGGGTATTTTCCTCTTGAATGGACACTTTGAGACCATTCATGTACCTTGCTAACTTTTCTTCCTCATTTTGTGTTGCATTAGTCTTTATACATAGTTTTAAGAACTCATCAGTGTATGAGCCTGCATCCATGTCTTTCTTCTTTAGTTTTTTCTTCCTTCTATGAAGTTGTGCCTCATAATCTTCAGGCACATATGTCTCCTTTATCAGGGCTATCATCTTGTTCCATGAAGTGATCATGTTTCTACCATTCTTTACCCTCTATGTTTGGATGAAATTCCACCAAATTAGGGCTTCTTCCTTCAACTTGGATTTTTCCATCTTTACCCTTTGCTTCTGAGAGATGTCTTCATACTAAAAGAAAATTTTCAAAGCCTCAATCCAGTCTAAAGCCAAATTTGCATTCATCTTCCCATTGAAAGTTGGTAAGTCCAACTTTTCATCCATGGTTCTTCTCCCCATAGACTTAAGGGAATCTATGCGGGGTCTTTGTTCTTCAGGTATGTTCTCATTCTGATCAAGAGTGTCATCTTCTTCTTCACTCCCTTCTTCCCCATCAAACATGTCTTCTTTTCTCCTCTCTACTTTGTTCTCAAGTTCTTGAAGCCTCCTAGTCAATGCTAGATTTTCTACCTTCTGTACTCTCACCATCCTTGCAAGTTCTATTTTTCTAACCCTTACAGGGATTTCTTCTTCCTCAGAAGTAGACATATCTCTGATACCACTTGATGCAGAGGGGTCAATCAAAAGTCCCAAAAGAGACAAGTGGATGCTTTAAATCTTCAAACTCAAGAAGTACACCACCAGTTTAGGTGTTCCCAATATGCAAAGTGTCACTACACTTATCAAAAATATAGAAATGACTTGGTTCTAGGTTATCACAACCTACTCCCAACAGGGGAAACCTAATCACTAGGCTCACACAAGTCTTCAACCCCAACTTCCACTAGTTGGTTACTAGGCACAAAAGCTAGAATTCTTCATATTCCCCATAAAGTGACTCCAAGGACCAGGGGTGACCTATACTCTAGGATTTGGTCTATTTAGGTCCCTAAGACAAGGATTCAGTGATCTTATTCAACTTGTGCAACCCTTTGAACATAGTTGCTTTGTAATCCCAACTTCTTGCTTGTAACCTTTTCAGTTAGGAATTTGGCCTTAGTTTTAGATTATCCCACATAACCCTCTAAAAAAAATAGGGATTTAGACACCCTTTATGCCCAAATGGATTATACTTAAGCACCAAAATATGGAAGTGAAAAAAAGATAGGAAAACACTTAGTTTTGATGAGATAATTAGGCCTAATTATCTCTACATTTGCACTACAAGTGGTATTTTTGTGCAAAAAATACCCAAACCAACAATTTTAACATGTGAGGGCATACATGAGGGTCTTCCACACCAATTTTTAGGTCTTGATGAATCCCCAAAGGAAAGTTATGAGGACTGTCCTAATTCGCTAGCTAGTGCACACATGGACATGTACACCTAGGGCATCATGGAAAAACCATCTCCCTGCATTTTGTTGAGCCCAACCTACATAATCTTAAAGAGAAATATAAAAACATGATTTCCATCAAGGGCCATTATATTCCCATGGTGGAAACAATAAATATGCATAATTTTCTAAGAAACCCTGATTTAGGGCCTACAAACCAGGCGGGCGAAGTAAAAATGAGATAACTTTCGAGGGACAGAAGATTAGAACATGAAACCAATTGTAAATGAAAACTAATTCACAAGGCTACCTAAATATATTCTCCTTTCATTCCAATGCTTCCATACCCATCCATACAAACATTCTCTTTTTTTTGACTTATTTTGGATCTGACAAGAAGGGATTAATTTGAATTCAAATTTTGGTGTAAACATGGGATAAAAGCAATGTAGAAAGAGTCAAAGAAAGGTTCTGACAGCTAATGAGGGTGAAAAAAATAGAGATAAGAAGACAAAATAACAATGATAAAGAAGAGCAAGAATTCAAAAACTGAATAATTATGGAGCATCGAGTTCAACAATCATTTTAGAAGAGGAGAAGAATGAGGACACCATGATGGATGCAGAGGTTGAATAAGAAAATACAATAGAAGAAAATTTAGGTGCATTTTATAATCAAGTGTTGGATACATATATGTCTTCACAGAAAAATGAAACTTATTCTGATAAAGAACTTGATCTTTTTGTATTAGCGGGTTACTCTTTAAATCATTTAGATTTTCTTCCTAAAAATAGAGTAATAGATTATATTTCACATCAAACACCACAAATTAGTAATGTTAATCATAATGATAAAGGAACTGAATGTCAAACCCCAATTGAAAGTGAAATTCAAACCCCAATTGAAATTGATAGACAAACAAAAATTGAGATCAACAATGTGGATGTAGACATACAAACACCAATTGAGAAAGAAACCCTTGTGAATGATAATAAAATGAATGAACAATTTCAAATTAAAAGTGATGTTCTAGACAATCTGTGTGGTTTGGTTTCATGGAGACATATTAGGACACATGTGACTAAATTGTTTAGACAATTTTTCATAATAAGAATTTGGATTTCAATGTCAATTAATGTTACAACTAATTAAAATGACTAAAATGTGAAAATTGATGAAGCGGTTAGGCATTTATGTTAAATCCAAGAAGAAGGATGAGTCTCTAAAACAATTTGTATCAACTGTTGCTAGTGTCTTTGACACAATCGGAAAGAAAAGTCATTCTAAAGATAGGAATGCAGCACGACAAGAAATAAAAACTTTAGTAAAAAACATTACTTCTGATAAAAGAATGATGACAAACATAAGTGGATATCTTAATATTTATTATAAAAATTTAGCAAGAGCTATAAACAAAAGAGTTAACTTTGAAAGGGATTCAAAAAACCATTTGTGGAGCTTTAGTGGCTCAGAATCCCAAGGTCTGACATGAAACTTATTGTTGAAGTCAAAACTTTAATTGAAAAGTTTTGGCACAATAATACAAGAGTAACACCTAATGCCAGAGATGTTCTTATATTTTGAGTTGGCTAAATAATTCGTGATCCACATCCAAAACATATTCTTTTAGATATGACTCAAACTGAATTGTATAAAAAAAATTTGGATGTTAAGGTGTTAACTATTAGTGTTAGTCAAAGATCTTTTGAAAAATGTAAACCATGGTATGTAAAGATTAACAAGGAAAGAGTAACGTTTTGTTGCATAACTCATGTTCAATTTTGTTATTATTATGATGTATTTTGATCTATATGTTCTACCATGCATACTAATGAAATATTACAGGAATGTGGTATAAATATACCACCTCAAATTGTAAAAGAGTTTATATTAGGTTTGTTTTGTAACCTACCTAATGAGCAATTTTTTCTTTTGAATTCATGTGTTTCTAGTGTATGTGATGTATGTGACAATCTTAAATTTTCAGATGAGTGTTTGCATGAAAATCTTTCAATTGTGTAATGTATAAAAATGGATTGTATTGTTATGATTATAAATCTAATGTGTATTGTAGGAATAGTGAAGAAGGTAAGATTGTCCTCTTAATCCCAAATTCCATAAAGGGAAGATCCAAATTGATTAACCCTAAATAAAGGATCAATGGATAAATGAATCAACCTATTAAGGATAGGCATAAAGAGAAACCCTAACTTCCCTTTTATAGAAGAGAATGTGTGATAAATTTAGGAAGATTAAAGACTTTAATTGAAATTAATTGAAGACAAGTACTAACCTCAAAATTTTATAGATATGAAGAATGTTGTTTTCGGGTGTCTACACTGAGTTTTTGGAAAATCTACAACCAGATCTGGAACAAAAATTCAGAGATGAAGAAAACCCACAAATCATTTTCCGATTTGGCTCAGTTCAAATTTTGACTGAAAAATGAATGTCACCTTTGATCCAAATTTTTTGATTCTAACCCAGAATCTCTAATTCTGACCCAGAGAAAAATGTAGATTCTGACCCAGAAATGAATGTCACCTTTGACCCAAAATTTATGATTCTGACCCAAAATCTCTGCTTCTGACCTAGAATAGAATGTCGATTCTAACCCAAAATCTCTAACTAAAAATCTCTTTCCAGATCTTGATAGTTTGCCGAAAAGGGTATTTGAATCTGCACTCCAATTCACTATTCTAAACCTGTCATTGCAAGAAAAATGGTTTGTTTGTTGGGGGTGAGGGGTTTTCCTTAGTCAAACCCTAGTTTTGGAATTAACCTTAAAGTATAATTGAAATTGCATAAGTAAAACAAAGGAAATGAACCAATTCACCTTGCTTGTATAGAAACCCTTGTGGTGGATTTGAATCTATGGATCGACAAGTATCTATGCACCAAATGGATGTAGAATATAGAATTTTTGATGTAGGACATCTCAAATCAATTTCTTGTAGATCTTCAACATGAATCTTGAATGGATCTTGGAATAAGAAGATGCTTGGAGGAATGTGGATGGAGAAATATTCAAAAAGAGGGCTCCATAGAGCTTGAATCCTTCAATGGCTACCAATGGATCTCCTTGATGAATTGAATGCTTGATTATGCTTGAATGATTGGATGCTTGAGTGTAGATTCTTTTTTCAATAGATCATGCATAGAGTTGTCTTTTTCAATTCTTTGATGGTTAAAGAAAATGAGAGGAGAAAGCTTCCTTATATATGAATCTAGGGCACAATCTTCTAGAGAGGCCTACATAGGAGAATTAAATTCCAATTAGACCTATATCCCTAGAAGTGGACCTATATTAAATATAATTTCAAGAGTCATTGCTACGAAGACTGAAATAGCCGACCCAAAAGTGGGAATTAAGCCTTTTCGAACCCCGACATCTAGAAACCCTGGGTCAGAATCGAGGTCAATTCTTACCTAGTTCATGGTCGAGGTTGAACTTGACCTAGGTTAGGATCGAGGTGGACCTTGACCCAGAAAGGTTGATTTTGACCCTGAGGTCGAAAGTCTTAGTTTCATAGTTTAGGATGCTAGAAACAGGCTGGAGAAAAGTGGGAAAATTCACAGAACAGGGGAGAAAGCCAGATCCAAGTTAGAGACCCATTTAAGGTGCTTGACATGACCCAAAATCACTTCCTTGGAAGGCTAAATTAGTCTACAATGGAAGTGCTTCTATTTTCTGACTATACATTTAGCCCCCACTTTAGCAAGAGTATGGACTCGATGCAAACTCTTGGTAAAGGAGATCATGAAGAAAAGATAATCTTATTGAAATCAAAAGGAACAAAGGAATCCTCAAGCCCCCAAGGAATTAAGTCTTTATCAACCCTAAGATCACGATAAGAGATATCACCAGTTAAAGATAAAAAGAGAGAGGGTGTGGTTACCTCACCCAATGAGAACTTATGTCCCATTGTGAACCACACAAGGAAACAATGCAACTGAAAAGATGGAGTAAAACCGCCTAGTGAATGTGGCTACTCACTAGTCAACCCATCAAGGAGATCCGGTCTTAAGGACACCTTCCGACCATAAGGGTTCAAAACATTATAAATTGAAACTGGAGGGATCAACAAATCCGTGTAAATTTAAACTGGAAGGATCAAGAGATCCTATAAGGTAAAAATCCATGCTTTAAGGATTAGTCTTTAATCCATGCTTTAAGGATTAGTCTTTAATCCATAAAGGGAAAAAATTTATGGTTTGAAAATATTTTGAAAATGCGTGTGTGCAAAAAGTAAGTAGAGCATATGCCCCCACGTTAAAGTCACTGCTAACACTTTAACAGGAGCAATGGCTTTAATAGAAACATAAACAACTCTACTGATTACTTTTCCACTATGAGATGCCCCAAACAAAGATAAATCAAGGGAAATACCACATAAACATACAAAGAACATAGAAGGGGTCTAACTTTTGTGGGGTTAGTATGATCATAAGATAATATGTATATATAGATATGATATTATTGCAAATGAATTGACATCATTCCCCAAAGAAAGTAGAACTCCAATTATAATGGAGAAAAGAAAATGCAAGAGTTACGAAGAAGAGTCATTTTGGACCACAAAATGGAGACCAAAAAGAATTAGTGCTACCATGTCGCAAATCCAAGCGAACTACACAAGGAAAACATTTACAAACAATAGCACAAACATAACAAGAAAACAACATATAGAAGAATAAAGATACATATAGAGGAATTGTACAACAGGCTTAATTCCTTTATCACCTTGCACCAACAAAGTAAAAAGGGTCATATAAATGAATCTAACAAATATTTAGAAAACACATTACAGGAGAAGCACAATACAGTAGGCAAACACAAATAGGGATACCATGAAGGACAAGCCAATCAAGCACATAACCTACTCTCCCTATCTCGGTTTATATCATTCAGGGAAGGTGGGCAACTCGCAAGAGGGACTATATCCAATACAGTAGGAATAATAGCTAGTTCCAAACTAGGATCCTCTTGAGAATTGCAATGTTTGATACTAGGTGTAATTATCAATTGAGTTGAAAGCATATGAGGTAAATCAATATCAAGATCAATGGTCTCATATTCATCACTAGGATCATCAAGAGTATCCTCCTCATCAAGATTAATTAAAATAGCATCTAAGATACGAATAGAATCATCATAATCATTCATCTTAACATCATTATGAACATTAACTTCCTCCAACACATCAGGCGTAGGTTGGTTGAAAGAAGGTAAATAATTTAAAAGAAAAGATGCACATGCCCTAGTATTAGCCCTACTCTTCTTACGATGTTCATTAGCAGATTTGTTACATTTTTCTTTGTTTGACACATGTTGAGAACTAGGAGGAATGACAATTGGTTCCTTCAAAGGTTCTATAGGAGAATTGGTAGGACTCTTGATAGGCTAAGAAGTGACACTGGGAGGTTGAGTAATAGAGCTAGCAGTAATGGATAAAGGAGGTATAGGAGTGGTCAAAAGACCATGGTTAAAATCTATCTGAGGCATGCTTAACTCGACAATCTTGTGATGTTTAAAGGCTTGTTATGAACGAAAAAGGTTATCAGGGTGAGGAGGACATGAATTAGATAATAAAGGCCAAAACAAATTAAGAGTAGCACAATCTCTAGACCTAGAAGGTTGATACAAACTATGATTAAGAATTTTCACTTCTCCATTATGAATGAACTTAATACACTTATGAATAGGAGAAGCAACAACATGCATAGCGGTTAACAAGGAAAACCAAATTTGACTTGAAACTGATTAGAAGTAGGAACAAAAATGAAGGTAGTATCTACAACTTTACCACAAAGTTAAACAGGCAAGTTAATAGAACCAAGTGAAGGATAGAGAAAACCATTACAAGTTTGGATCCATGCATCAAATGTATCATAACAATCACATTGTAGCTTTTTCATAAAAAAATTTCCCTCAGGAATGACATTTATTAAAGATGTGGGATCAACAAGACAACCATGCATAGGTATCTTAGCAATCCTAGCATAAATATAAAGCGGACCATCGGGAGCCTTAATAGTCTCAGAATCATCAAAGGTAATTGAGAGTTCCCTAGGTCATTTATCCTTAGTTTGTTTCTGAGGTTTAGGTGGAACTTGAAGTTGAAGTGCAGGTGAAGGATCTTGAACAGTAGGTTGAGATGAAATAGCACACTCCACATGATTAACAATGTTGTTAAGATTATTCCTCTTTGAATCTTAAACAATATCTAGAGAAGATGGTTGAGTGATGGTATTAGTATCATGTGTAGGTAAAGGATTTGTATAAATTTGAAGGTTTTGATTAGGAGGAGAGACATATTTTTTCCCATTACCATCAAAATTATCAATAGATAAAGCATTAGAATCAATTAAGTCTTGAACCTTATGCTTTAGAGAATAACATTTTTCAGTATCATGGCCATTCTGTCGATGATATTGACACAAAGCTTTAGAATCAAAGGATTTTTATGTCATCATAGTAGGGAGAAGAGGTCGAATAGGAGGCAAGGTAATCATATTATCACTTAACAACCTACTCATAATAGAATGTAAAGATTTAGAGAGAGGAGTAAATGTATGATTCATACGAAAAGCAATGGATGCAGAAGTGGCATTGTTGGATGCAACAACAACTTGATCAGCAACTGCATTCATCTATTTATTTATCTTGACATAGTTGTTAGGTTTTTGAAACTTATTAGGATTAGGAGCGACATCACTCTTATCTACTGGAACAGGAACCATTGGAGTGTTGCTCTCAAATTGACTCACTTTTAATTGATAATGATGAAGTGCTACACAAATTTGTTGAAAAGAGGTAAATTTAGTAAGAAAAATATTATCTCTAATATCCTTTTGTAAATTTGAAATAAACATATGTTGAATATCAATATTAGGAACATGATAAGAAATCTGAGCATACCAATACTTAAATCTACCAATAAAATCAGTCAATTTTTCCTTAGTGTTTTGTTTACAATGCATTAAATCAGTTAAGGAAACTTGTAGACCAATGTTATTTTGAAATTGCTAGATAAAGGTATTAGAAAGTTTAGGAAAAGAATCAAATGAATAAGGAGGTAAAGGAAAATACCATTGCAAGGCCTTATCACAAAAATTTCTAACAAACAACTTGGCTAAAATCCTATGGTCATAAGCATAATGACTACAAAGGATTTGAAATGTTTTAACATGAGTGATAGGATCTCCCTTACCATTGTAATTCTCAATACGAGGCATATCGGCTTGCTGAGGGATAGTAGTACAAATAATTTCTAAGGATAAAGGTCTATCCATGTCACATGTAGGAATGCTAAAATTGGATTGGGTTAAGGATGCAATTTGTTGTTGTAAAGATGACACAGTTTGAGCTAAACTAATGATTGTGGAATCATTAGAAGAAATAGGTGGCATAGAAATATTAGGAACACTAGGAAAAGTATAGGAAGTAGCGGGAATGGAAGACACAACTGGTGGAACACTTGGAACCACAGTTGGAAGAGGATTGGAATATGTAAAAGGAAAACTATGGTAAGAAGGTTGTGAGGTGGGTAGAGACACCGGTGGAACACTCATAGGAATAAATGAAATTGGAAGAGATGTAGTCATTAAAGGAGGAGTGTAAGTAGGAATGCTAGGTAAAGGAATAGAAGAAGGTTCCCCACTAGTGACAAGAGGAGTGAATCCTAGATCTTGAGCCTCTTGAGAAAAAGTTTTAACATTCAAATGCACAAGATGAGTGATACCACACAAGAGATTAACACCTTGATCATTATCATGAAGGAATTTCTTAAGAGCCTTTATAGCTTGGATGGAATATTGATTATGGTTTTCTTGAGTAAGCCAATTTCCCATTTTATCAAGTTCTGTTGAAATTTTTTGGAGTTGTTTAGGAGGAACTCTTAAAGAATCATCCTCATCATGAGATGAGTGAGAGGAGTTATGCTCCATAGAAGGATTGGAATCATGGGTGGTAAAATTGTCATCTAGGATCCTAAGGAAAGGAGAGGAAGATGCAAGATCAAAGGAACCCATAAGTCTACAGCTTCTTCTTACCAAGATACTATAAGTAGGACTAGAAGTAGTAAAGCTCATACACCAATGCAACACAAATGAACTAATTTAGGAAACACAAGATTTTGATTTTTAATTTTTGAAATGTAAATGCAAGAACATAAAATAATGCTAATCTAATATGCAAGAAAGATCTAACATAAAAATGTAAATCTAACACCAAAAAAGAAAGAGTTGTCTATCCCAGGTTCACCAAAATGTAATGTATAAAAATGGATTGTATTGTTATGATTATAAATTTAATGTGTGTTGTAGGAATAGTGAAGAAGGTAATATTTTCCTCTTAATCCCAAATTTCATAAAGGGAATATCCAAATTGGTTAACCCTAAAGAAAGGATCAATGCATAAATGAATCAACCTATTAAGGATAGGGATAAAGAGAAACCCTAACTTCCGTTATATAGAAGAGAATGTGTGATAGATTTAGGAAGATTAAAAACTTTATTTGAAATAAATTGAAGAAAAGTAATAACCTAAAAATGCTATAGATCTGAAGAATGTTGTTTTCGAGTGTCTACACTGAGTTTCTGGAAAATCTGCAACCAGATCTAGAACAGAAACACAGAGATGAAGAAAACCTAGAAATCTTTTTCTGATCTGGCTCAGTTATGATTTTGACCCAAATATGAATGTCACCTTTGACCCAAAATTTCTAATTCTGACACTGAGAAAAATGTCAATTTTGACCTAGAAATGAATGTCACCTTTGACCCAAAATTTTTTATTCTGACCCAGAACAGAATGTCGATTCTGACCTAAATTCTATGACAAAAAATCTATTTCTGGATTCTAATAGTTTTCCAAAAAGGGTATCTGAATCTGCACTCCAATTCAATGTTTCAAACCTATCCCTATAAGAAAAATGGTTTGTTTGTTGGGGGTGAAGGGTTTTCCTTGGTCAAACCCCAATTTTGGAATTAACCTTAAAGTATAACTGAAATTGAATAAGTAAAACAAAGTAAATGAACCAATTCACCTCGCTTGTATAGAAACCCTTGTGGCAAATTCAAATCCATGGATCCACAAGTATGTATGCAACAAATGGATGTAGAATGTAGAGTTTTGGACGTATAAAATCTCAAATCAATTGATTTTAGATCTTCAACACCAATCTTGAATGGATCCTGAAATAGGAAGAGGCTTGGAGGAATGTGGATGGAGAAATCTTCAACAAGAGGGCTCCATAGAGCTTGAATCCTTCAATGGCTACCAATGGATCTCCTTGATGAATTGAATGCTTGATGATGCTAGAATACTTGATTGTAGATGCTTGCTTCAATAGATCATGCATAGAGTTGAATTTTTCAAGTCTTTGATGGTTAGAGAAAATGAGAGGAGAAAGCTTCCTTATATATGAATCTAGGGAAAAATCTTTGAGAGAGGCCTACATAGGAGAATTAAATTCCAATTATACCTATATCCCTAGAAGTGGACCTATATTAAATATAATTTCAAGATTCATTTCTCTGAAGACCAAAATAGTTGATCCAGAAGCGGGAATTAAACCTTTCCAAAGCCCGACATCTAGAAACCCCGTAAACATGAAATTTGGACCCTGGGTCAAAATCAAGGTCAATTCTGACCGAGGTCATGGTCAAGGTCGACCTTGACCCAAAAAGGTCAATTTTGACCCTGAGGTCAAAATTCTCAATTTTGCAGTTTAGGATGCTAGAAATAGGTTAGAGAAAAGTGGGAAATGGGGTAGGACAGGGGAGAAAGCCAGATCCAAGTCAGAGACCCATTCAAGGTGCTTGAAATGACCCCAAACTAATTAATTAGAAAGATAAACCACTCTACAATGGAAGTGCTTCCATTTTACGACTATACAAATTGATTTTGGTCATCAATTAGTTGATGTAAAAGATTTAAAACTATTGAGTATCCATTGAAGGACGGAAAGGTTGGAAAATGATGTGATCTAATTACAGAAAAAGTTAGTGTTCATTCATTTATGAATGAATTCAAGAATAAGGTTTTACCTAAATATGTGAAACACTCTCAAAATGCCAGATGGCTTGATGGACAGTTTCACATATGCAAGAATACATTTCCAGTTGATAGTATACTTTCAGCTGTTGACTTTGTAGAGAACTACACGCTTGCACCACAAGATGAGATCCAATCACAATTTTATAATTCAGTGCAAATAACAATGTGGTTTCATATTGTCTATAGGCATGCACTTGATTGTATGGAATAGAATCAAAGAATTTTGAGAGAGTAACATATCTATATGAGTGATAATAAATTGCACTCATCAGAGTTTGTCTAGTATTGCTTTAAGACCTTTTATGAGAATTTGAGGGAGAGAAAACTTCATATAACACAACATCTAATATGGTTAGATAATTGCACAGAGCAATTCAAGAATGCTATAATGTTTTAAATTGGTTGAGTATGATGTTGGTTGTATTCCTGGTTTTTTGGTTTGCCCCAAAATTTTGTGTCTTCATGCCAGGTTCTTTCCCAAATCAGAAAGGTTTGTCTCATTTTTGAAATACCCCTATGAAATTTCTGTGTTGTTAGGTCAAGATCTACATGAATAGTGCAAAAACCCAAAACCCTAAGTCATAATGCAAAAAAGGCCCTAAAATTTCAATCGAGTTTCTAATTTTGCATTACCTTTTTGAGAAACTTAAGTCATGTGCTTTTTTCAATGGTCGCCTATTCGCTTGATCCTAGAAGCATATTCCTATTTGTTATGAGACTTGGCAATTAACTATTGTCGGGATGTCTCAGAAATAAACAAAATATTCCTTATTTGTTATAAGACTTGGAAAAACCCTTTAGTCACGATGTCTCCCAATGTAGAAACACGTCATCAAGCAACATCCAAGCGAGCTGTTAAGTCATGGTGTCGCACAAGGTATCATGCAATTAGTGAATTTTCATGAGACTTAGCGATTGTTTTAGTCGTGGGGTCTCTGAATTAGAGCACAATTAAGTAACATGTTAAATGTTTATGTCACATAGTATCCAAGTAAAATGATAGTTAAGTAAAAGATGCTGAGACTTCACGACAAACCGCAAGCTGTTTAGAGTGTATGGCAGTCGGGTAGTCGCTAGTTTAAAATTCTAAGTCAGTTTTTAATCAGTGATTCAATGACAAATAGTTGAAAGAGACACGTGTCCATAATGAGCAGAATAAAGGCTAGTCACATGGTCTCCCAAAAGGAAAAATTCATTTGGCGACTAAGCGACTGAAAGGTATAAAGTGATATATTGTCGCGTAGTCTCCAAATGATTTAAGGATTTTAAAATATATTCAGCGACTTAGCGGAGCCATCAAATGCGGAAGGGAAAAGATCAATGGTGGTCGCTAGGTCTCCATCAAATTTGCATGAGAGTAAAAGGTGCTCATGACAATGAGATAACCTTTAGTCGCATAGTCTCTGAATTAGAATCAAAGGGTAAAGGTTAGTCGTAGGGTCTCATAAAGAGAAATAAACACTCAGCAACATAGTGATAACAGTTAAGAGTAAAGGTAAATTTTAAGTCACGGGGTCTCTAAATAAACTTTGGGTTAATCATTTCATCTAGCAACTTTGATTCATGCAGTCGCATGATCACCAGAAGTTAACTGTGGTTAGCTAAGTATAGAAAATCACATAGTCGCTAGATCTCCAGGAGAATTGTGGGTTAAGAAAGTTGATCAGCGACAAGGAGATACTGCACAGTCGCGTAGTCACTGAATATGAAAAATGATAAAAGGCGGCAGTTGCTGACATGACAACATGGATATTTAATGTCCAATGAGAATCCATAAGAGTAATTGTTGTATAAAAAGGGTAGTTGAGATGTATAATGAAGAACCAATCATATGAAGACATGTCATCCTCTTCAAATTTTATAAGGGTTTTTTTGAGGACACACTCATATGAATTTGATTTCCTGTCACACTCATGAACTATGGCTAGGATTTCAATCAATTCCATAGCATGTTAACTTGAAAGAAAAATTGATTGTCTTTTCAATGATGAGCTATGTACTTGGAAGAGTTTCCATAATGAGTTGTTCGCAGGTTCATTTTCACTTATCATACATCCAGAATTGCAGAGCAAAAAATTGCTAGGTCTTTGTGTTCAAGAGGCAGAAATTGGTCATTTGCAGGATAATTCTTTGATTGTCAAGCTTTTTGAATTGCTAGCAGTGCACTGAGAAGAGTAGTGAGTTCTGATAGGAGATTTGTTTCAATATCGGTAAAAGAGTAGGAGAAAATAGAGCAAGATGAGTAAAGCAGTCAGTGTGGCTTCTACCAGTGGAAAAAGTGATGAAGTTGATGATGATGCTAAAGGGAAGAGGAATTTCTTTGATGAATTCTTGAAGTTGTTGCCAGGGTCCACCCAGAACAAGTGGGCATATGCAAACTTGCTAGCAGATGGCTATTGTGAAATCAGAGATGCTCACACTCCAGGATCCACAGGTTTTTCTCTATACAATTATTTTTATAATAATTCTGATAAGGCCATCCTAGTGTCAAACCCTTGGAATTGTGGTCTTGTTAAGTTAATTGTCCCTGATGTCTATATAGATGTAGACTTGTTTCTAGGTCTTGCCAGCCACTATGATGCTCTATCTAGGACAATTAAGAAAAATGATGGTACTGCCCTATTAATGTTAAATAGGAATTCATTCATGCAAGCCTTTGGCCTATACAGTACCATGTCTACCAAGATAAATATTACTAAGCAAGAGGAGAGGTATAGGTTAAAACCTGGTGTTGCTAGGGGTCAATTACAGA
>MU227284.1:3644-19907 GCA_018584345.1 Thuja plicata
GTAATGTCAGATTTATGCAAATGTGGGTTTTCTGCATTTGAAACTCAGTCGATTAAAGTCAATTAGGAGAAGAATTTGCCTAGTAAAATAGGACTTCGAAGATAAGAAAATGCACCAAAATTGATTAGGTTGTTAGGTGCCAATTTTGGGGTGTTACAATTATCAAGAGAGGAATGCTAAAGAGAATACTGGTGAAGATAAGAAGTCTTCATATAGATCTGATCATACAAGCTAAAGAATAGAGATAAGAATTCTATAGAGACTGAGCAACAGAGAAGAAACAACATTCACCAAGCATAAACAAGTGGAGTAAAGGAATTGAAGAGAACATTGATCAGAGAGGTATTATGGAATTAAATAGATCTAAAAATATGCAATTAAAAGTTGTATTAATGAACAGAGCATCTACTGATTCAGTTTAACCATTGGTTTAGAAAATCTCTTAAAAGAGTAGGATTTAACCATCCTTTATATATTGAGATACATCCCAAGGAGTATCAAAATATTTTCATGTTGAAAACATAGTGAATGCTAGGTCAAGTGATAAACTGTTAGTTTTAAATCCTCTAACAAGGTCACACTTAACAGTGTGTTTATAACCTTTAACATGGTGGGCTCTTCACCGAGCTCACTTCAAAATTGTAAAAATTTTGGGTTATCGGTCCCAAGTGGTTTTTCCCTTAACAGGGTTTCCACGTTAAAAATCCATGTGTCAAATGTGTATATGGTTCATTGCTTTGATGTTTTTCTTTACACATTACTAAAAAAAGATTGATCAGGAAACACTAAGTTATTTACTGTATTTCGGTAAAGGTTAAGAAAAGATAAACTGCTATTCGAAAAAGCTTAAGGATAAATAATATATTCACCGAGTAGCATATATTTGATAAAGGCATACATCTTGTAAGACTAAAGATAAATAGTGGTTTTATATTTGTGATATAAATTTTTGGTTGAATTATTGAATTAATTTTGAGGCCACTGATTCACCCCCCTCTCAGTTATTCTAACAATTGGTATCAGAGCTTGCTTGGAAGAGAGTTTTAATACTCAAGCTAAAGATCACAAGATGAGAAAAAGGGATGTGCCTAAGTTGAAAAAGGACAACTTTGCATCATGGAAAAGTAGGATAAGACTCCACCTATCAGGTATTAGAAATGATGTCACACAGTACTTTGATACTAAATTTGTTTTACCAACTAGACCTCTAACAGTTGATCAATTGAGAGAGAAGCATGAACATAATTCTATAATGATAGAACTTTCTTCCTCGCTCTTCGATGCTGAATTTGAAGATGTCAAATCATGCACCACTCCAAAAAAAATGTGGGACAAAATCAAGCTAGTACATGGAGGAGATAAAAATGTGATGAGATAAGGCATAAAGCCTAAGAGGAAAATTTGATGACCTAAGAATGAAAGAAGGAGAAAGCATCACTTAGTATAGCTGCAGAATCAAAGAGGTTGTTAATGCTATCTAAGGAGTAGGAGGTGTACTTGAAGAAGAAATAGTGGTAAGTAAAATTCTCAAAACCTTACTGTCTATTTATGCTATTAGAGTATATGCTATACAAGATATGAGAGCAGTAGAAAATAACAATGTTACTCTAAATAGTTTAATTGGTAGACTTATTTCATTTGAGATGAATAACTTTGACAACAATGTCTTACCAACTATTGAGTCTACATTCAAATCTTCTTTGAAAATAATTAAATCAAGTCATAAACACACTATGAGAAATGATAGTGAAAGTGATAGTGACGACCAAGAACTTGATGAGATTGAAGAACTAATGACTAGAAGATTGTGGAGAGGCAAAGGTAATTACCATTGGTATGTTTTAATTGTAAATATATTGGACACTTTTCTGTTAGATGTCCTAATAAGATAAAAGAAGATAGAAGCAATGACAGATCATATGAAAAGAAGTTTGACAGAGGTGATGACCGAGATTACTGAAGGAACTAACAATCTGACAGAAGAGATAAATGAGACTACAAGGACAAAGGAAAGAAGGCTTGTTACCTAGATGAGAACAAAGCTGAGAATACTGGCACCGAATCTGATGAAGATATTGAGGTGGTATTTGTTGCCATGAAGGTTTATTCAGACGAAGAGGAAAGGTATGTTGAAACTGCACTCATATCTAAGGTTAGTAAGAATCATGTTTGGATTATTGATAGTGGCTGTACTCACCACATGACTGGAGATAAGGAAAATTTTTAAATTTTTGAATACTATAATGGTGGATTAGTAAGAATGGGTAATGACTCACCTTGTCTAGTTGAGGGTAAAGGAACCATAATGTTGAACAATCTGATCAGATGTAAAAATGCATATTCGGTGAAAGGACTTAACTATAATTTATTGAGTGTTTCATAGCTAAATAACACATGACACTGAGTTGAATTTGAGAACAAAAATGGAAAAGATATTTAATGAATCAGGAAGGTTGATCAGAATTGGTAAACAAACAAAAGGTAACCTATTCTATCTTGATGATATTAATACCACTTGTTTATTGGCTAGAAATGAAGACATTTGTTTATGGCATAAAAGGTTATGTCATGTGAATTTTGACAACATTGTTAGGATAAGCAATAAAAGGAAAGTAAGAGGCTTAACGAGCATGTCAAAGCCCGACCATGTCATGTGTAAAAATTTCCAAAAAGGTAAAATGATAAAGTCTAGTTTCAAGAGCAAAATCTACACATCTAATGCTATTCTAGAATTAGTCCATACTGACTTATGTGGACCAATGAGAACAAAGAGATACTATGGTGATAGATACTTCATTCTATTTATAGATGATTATTCTAGAATGATGACTCTTATATTATTAAAAGAGAAATCATAAGCATTCATGATTTTTAAATGGTACAAAGATATAGCGGAAAAACAAAGTGGAAAGGAACTAAAATGTATAAGATTAGATAGAGGAGGAGAATTTATTTCTGATAAATTTACTAACTTTTGTAATGAACATGGAATAAAAGATAGGTTTCTACACCAAGACCACCACAACAAAATGGGATTGAGGAAAGAAGGAATAGATCAATTGTTGATTGTGCTAGAACACTGATGATTGAGAAAGGCATCACACAAACAATCTGGAGAGAAGTTATCAGTACTGCTATCTACACATTAAAAAAAGTTCAATTGAAGAAAGACACCAATAAGACACCTTATGAGCTATGATATGGATACACACCCAATGTAAGTTACTTCAGAATTTTTAGAAGTCAATGTTATATTTTGAAAGATGATAGAAATGGAAAGATTGACTCCAAAGGTGATGAAGACTCTACCAAAAGAAAGACTTATAAATGTCTTAACAAGTCCTCTAACAAAATCATTGAAAGTTCAAATGTCAAAGTAAATGAATTTGCTAAGAAAAATGATGAGGAAAGTAGAAAGGAACCAGAAGACTACAATAGGTTTGTCTACAGTGAAGAACCTGACACTCTGCCTGAGCAACAATGTATCGCTACCGAGTGACAGAGCAATGCACCCGAGCATCAGGTTGCAAATACTAAAAATTAGGAAATTGATCACAATTATGTACCAAGTGATGAAGATCAGAATGAAGGTCAAGATGATGGTCCAAATGGTGAACAAAGAGCTGAACCCATACTTGCCAAGTATGTCAAAAGACACCATCCATAGAACCACATCATAGGAGACAAAAAGGCTAGAATGAGAACAAGAAGTAAGTCATTGAACACTAGATGTTTGATTTTTGATTTTGAGTCTAAATCTGTTAATACTACACTTGAGAATCAAGAATGGGTCAGTGCTATTGTGAGACCTACCTCAGACGGTCCTTCTTTCACTGCTTTATTTTGTTATGCTTTCAGTGCTTTCATGCTTTCAGTTGTTTTATGCTTAGTCATACTTTGCCTATTGGAGACTCTTATGTATTTGAGGATCTGTTGAATCTTATGTTATATATTTAGTACCTGATTATGTAATCATGATACAGTCAAGATACTACATGTTTTGATTCAGTTTCAGTTTATGATGATGTCATATATATGAGATTTATTGTGTAGAGGTAATTATGATGGAACTTGGTTTAGGAAACCGATGATATGGTTATTTAAGTTTTGAATGCAGATATAGTTTATTTATAATGTATTATTAATGTCATATTATGCTTTCATATCATGTTGTTTTGGACCTACTGATGCGTGTAATGAGTGTGCAGGGATAGTTGACCATGGATCTAAATCGGGGACCCAATATTGGAACCTATGTGAAATTATGTGCATTTCAAGGTCCTATTTATATAAAGAAACATGGATCTCATTGTATATGTGTTTTATTCGTAAATGTGGTTTGCATGTGTGTATTTCAATTAGTTAATGTTAATGTGAATAAGTCATGTCAATTGTTTTAATTTAATGTGCCAATTTTGGAAAGTGTTGAAATTAATGTTGACATGGCTAGTTATGTGAACCATGGTTAGGTGTAGGGATAACCTAAGGTTACCTTTGTGCAGTACCCAAGCTTACCCAAAGCTAGAAGTTTCTAGATGGTCAACTTGACTTAGAAATCCGTGGGTTAACTTCAGGGGTAGTTTAGGAGGGTCTTTTGGGCTCTTAGAAGGTAACCAGGGTCAGTTTTAGCTACCCACATTGGTACCCTAGGGGTTAGGGGTCATTTTAAGTCATTAATGAGCCTCTAAACTCATTTATTACTCCCCTAAAGTGCCATTTTTAGACTTGAGTGAAGTTGAAGAGGAGTGTAACTTTGGTTAACCTCTCTCTCTCTCTCTCTCTCTCTCTCTTCTTCCCAAGTTTCATTTGAATCCACCCATGAAGAGTTAAGACAAGTGGGAAGAAATGGATGGTTAGGGTCTTGTCACCTTTGGTTAGTCTTAGAGGTTTTCCTATTTAGGGAAGGTTTTAGGAAGAGTTGAGTGTTCACCCACTCGCTACCCTTAGAGACAGATTCAGATTCGAGGAGCTTTTGGAGAAGGAGAATAGGAAGGATAGCTCATCACCAATTTTCAACTCACCTTAGTTTGGATAAAGGCTGGTCTTCTTTAGAGTAGATTTCATGGTTTCTTGATGTTCTTGAGCTTGAAACTCCATTAATGGAGTCTTATGTAGTTTTAAGGTTATTTTTCAAGTTGAGTTTTTGGAGTTTTATTTTCTTGTGTTTTATTTTGTGAATTATTTTGGATGAGATTCTTCAAGGCACACTCACCCTTGGGAGGGCAGAGTAACCTTGAAGGGGTGGTGGAAATGACTCTGGTTTAGTGTAGAGTCTCCCATGTGTGCAGGGAAAGACATGGGGTTTCACGATACCCATGATGCCAAGTATGGCCTGAGGGCTTGGGGGGGGCATAAGGAGGTATATTTATGATTGCATCTTGTGAAGATGGTCATTCCAAGTCCATGTGTGGCTTCAGGTTTTCTATTTTGTATACTTGGCTTTCTCCTACTGTGAGGTCTACCACTACCCTTGTTTTTAGAAGGCCTCTTGGAAAAATTCCTTTTGTTCTACCATGTGTTGGGAAGTTTTAAGAGTGGGTTTTGTGTTTGTTTTATGTGAGTTTGTGAGTTTCTGTTTGTATGGTGGTTTCCCGTTCCTTTTTGGATCCCCAAGCTTGGGGGTGGCCTTGAAAATGCCTAGGTTGGGAGGTGAGCCTCCATGGTCAACCTCATCCTGTTATAGGTTCCTGATGGGAGTTTGAAGTTTGCATATTACCCTTATGTGTGAGATGGGGATAGCTGAAAAAATTGTCATTTGTAACCTGTGTTGTATGTAAATACCATTGTGTGCATATTGTGGAACGAAGTTTCCAAGACATTGTAATCATATTTTGATGCTATTTAAGAGAGAAATCTTGTAAAGACATCATTTTTGTATGGATATAATTTTATCAATATGGAAATTTTTATGTGAACAAACTTTTGTTTCAATAAGTAAATTTAGAGTAACCATGTTGTTATAATATATCTATTAATTTTTTCATTATGTTGTTATTGAAAAATAAAAATAAAAATTAACTATAATGTTTTTATACTTAGATTTCATTATTTGTAGAGGTCGTAATTTCAAAATTTAGTAAGAACAATAATTTGCTTATTAAACAAATTTAACGCTCTTTGGATACCTAGTGTAATGGTTGAGTTTTAATTAAAAATTCTTCAATAAAATTAATTGGAAGGTTGAATTTTAAATTATTGAAGTTAGTGTTCTTGAGAGGAGAATATTATTTTGTTTTATTTAGTTAATTCTGGAAATTGATTTAAAAAAATAAAATATATGCTCATAATTAAAATTGTCGCCGCCTCTGCATTCAAACATAGTAAAGTTAGGGCTTGAGGATAGAAATAAAAGAAGGTAAGTAATATTACAAAGTTTAACATAAGCGCTTGAGGTTTTTTTTTGGAAATTTCATTAGGAAGGAGGTTTGATTTATGGAAGTATTCTTTTTGATAGATTTGATTTAGAATTATTAGATTTGATCTTTCAAATAGAATTTGGATTTATTTGATTTAAGTTGTTATATTAGATTTAATTTTTTTTATATTGTAATTTAAATATTATTTAAGATTAGTTTTCAGATTTGCTTTTAGATTTTAGGGAATCAAATTTTAGATTTTAGGGAAAAATCTAAAAGTATTTAAATATTAATTTTTGGTATAGTTTTCTTTTAAAAAGAAAGAAATAAAGTTATGATTAGATTTGATTTAGTAGATAAGCTTTGTGTATAATAGAGTAAAATTTGATTTAATTTTTTTGTTTAAATAGATTCTTTTTTTAGATGATTCAAATATTGTTTTAAAATTTGATTCATATGTAGATTATGTTTTATAGATTAAAATAGTTAGTTCTCATTTAACTTCTTTTAGTTAACTTTATAATTGTTGAAATATTAGATGTGTTAGTTTCTTTTGTTAGGCTATTGTTTTTAAAATTATAGAATATTATAATTAATAATTTTATGAGAGGTGTAAAACGTAATTTTATTTATGCAAACTAATCGATTTAGAATAGATTTTTATTTGATTCGGTTATTATTATATTAGGAAATTAAATTATTATTGCAATTATCATTAGTATTAATGTATTGATTATCGCCTTTAATTGATTAAATAGATCTTTAATGAAAGGAGTAGCATCATTTAAATTTATTTTTATGTTAGACTAATAACTTAAGGTTAAATTTTATAATTGTTTAATTTTTGAATATGATAGTGATTCTTTTAATGTTAGGCGATTAATTTTCTATATAGAAATTTTGTGAATTATTATATTAATGTGAGGATTAAAATATTATTTTATTAGTTAAATTATTTGTTTTTAGTTATCAAGCCTTTCAACGCTTTTATCTATTAGAGGGTAGAGGCTACCCCTTATCATCGCAATGACCTTTTTAAAGGGTAGTATCACTATCTTGACCGATTTCATGTTTGGTCAACCATGGTCAAACCTTGACCTATCATCCTAATTTTCATTCCAGGTGTTCTCTGTATCCCTTGGAACCTAGGATTTCAGTTTCGTGCCTTTCAGAGATGGTTGAATTTTTGGTCAACTATGGTTGACTTTTGGGTCAACTATCTCTATTTGCATGCATGAGCCTTCCTAAGGGCTTAGCGGGCCCTAGAGACTTCCTTTCATGTATTTTGGAGTATAGTTGACATTTAGTCAACTTTGGTTGACTTTTGGTCAACTCTCTCAGTTTGCGTGCATATCAAATCATGTAGCTTAGGGATACTTGTAGGATAATTCTGAGAGCTATCCTACCTCATATGACCTTTCCATTTTCTATTTTTCTTCTACACCATTTTGCATGAAAGTGTTACCTTGGAGGTAATGTAGCCTTCCTTTGACGCATATTAAATTTTTTTTGTTGGTGTATTTTTGCCCAACTTTTGGGCATGACAACTATGAATGAAGAGATAGACCAGATTGAGAAGAACAAAACATGGACATTAGAACCTAGATCGAATGACAAAAATGTCATTAGTACCAAATGGATAATTAGAAACAAGCTAAATGAGAATGGAGAAGTCACAAGGAACAAAGCAAGACTAGTATGCAAAGGGTATGCACAAGAAGAGGATATTGACTATGGAGAAACCTTTGCACATGTTGCTAGACTAGAAGGAGTCATAATTCTACTTTCTTATGATTCTTACAAAGGATTCAAGGTATACCAAATGGATGTCAAATTTTCATTCCTAAATAGAATACTAGAAGAAGAGGTATACATTTAACAACCAGAAGGGTTTGTTGATCCCAACAAAAGAAATATGCTTTTTAGACTACACAAAACCTTGTATGGATTGAAATAAGCACCAAGAGCATGGTATGAAAGAATTCACTCTTATCTCATAAGTATTGGATTTGTAAGAACAATTGATAACAATAATCTATATTTAAAGGACGATACTGATGATAACATTTTGATTGCTGAAATATTTGTTGATGATATCATGTTTGGAGGTAATGATATGTTATGCAAATCATTTGTTTCTAAAATGAGAAAAGAGTTTGAGATGTCAATGTTTGGGGAGATCAAGTTGTTTTTTGGTCTATATATTCTTCAATAGGATGCAAGCATATACATCACACAATCCAAATACATCAACAAAGTTCTCAAGATATTTAAGATGGAAGACTCCAAGCCAGTTGGAACACCTATGACAACCAGATGCAAGCTAACAAAGGAACACAAGTTAATCAAGGTAAATCAGACCCTATATAGATCTATGATTGGAAAACTAATGTATGTTGTACATACTAGACCAGATATAGCACATGTAGTTGGAATAGTTGCAAGATTCTCTTCTAATCCCAAGGAATCACACATGACTGCTGTTAAAAGAATTCTAAGATATCTAAAGAATACCAAAGACTATGGTTTGTGGTATAAAAGAGAAGGCAAATTTGAGCTTCAAGTCTATACAGATACTTATTGGGCTAGAAAGTTAGATGATAGAAAGAGCACAATAGGAGGAGCATTCTTTATGGGTGACAAACTTGTCACATGGATAAGTAAGAAGCAATGATGCATCTCACAATCCACTGCAGAAGCAGAATATGTGGCTGCTGCTGCAAATTTCTCTAACATGACATGGATTAAGCAATTGCTAAAAGATATGAATATGAAAATACTTGATCTAGTAATTATCTATTTTGATAATACTAGTGCTATCAACATTTCAAAGAACCCTGTCATGCATGCTAAGACAAAGCATATTGCTATCAAGTATCATTACTTAAGGGAACAAGTGCAAGAGAAAGAGGTAATACTGGAATATGTTCAATCCAAGGAACAATTAGTAGACATATTCACAAAGCCATTTCCAAAAGATACATTTGAGTACCTGAGGAAGAGACTAGGGGTCCGACCCTTGTCTACTGGTCACTAAGATGACTAAGAGGCTACATCAGCCTACACATTATCAGAAGAACATTCATGTTTCTGTAAGAAAATAGATGGACTACAAAGATATATCAATACATAGAAAGGTACTTATCTTCACTGAACACCAGAGAAAGTTTTGGCTACTACAGAGCTAAATTGATGATGGAGAGGAAATTCAAGGAATATATTAGAGAGAGAGATATATTTTTGTTTGGCATTGTTGTCAAAGGGAGAGAAGTATTCAATGAAATATATTGCTGTCAAAGGGAAAAGAGATATGAGATATCTATCATAATAATCCAAAGGGATAGAAAATAAACATCCTTCAGGGAGAGGAATAGTCAAAGGGAGATAAAAAAAAAGTTTAGAAAATTTAACCATCCATCTAAGAGAGAGAATTGGAGAAAAGTTAACACTGCATACCTATCCAGAAAAGGGAGAAAAATTATACAACAAAGGGAGAGAAAAAATCAAAAGTTACTACATCTATCCAATGAAGGGATGA
This sequence comes from Thuja plicata, assembly GCA_018584345.1. Lineage (NCBI taxonomy): Eukaryota > Viridiplantae > Streptophyta > Pinopsida > Cupressales > Cupressaceae > Thuja > Thuja plicata. The sequence goes on from MU227284.1 coordinate 13,539, forward strand.
ATAATGAAGAGAGTACTTTGAAAGAATCAAATCTAAGCTAGAAGAGCTTACCAAGAGTCAGACATTTGTATTAGTTATAGAAAAATAAGTTTGGTAGAGATTGATGAACTACAACTAATATATTTCATATTGTATTATTAGTATGTAGTATGTTTCCATCAATGCCAAAGGGAGAGATTGATGAACTATAATTGATTGAATGTTTGAAGATGACAAAGTTGATGATCACCGATATGCAAAAAGTTAATGCAAGACATTTTTTAGAATAACTGGGGGGGGGGGGGGTGAATCAGTGGCCTCAAAAATTAATCCAATAAATCAACCCAAAACTTTATACCACATATATAAACCTCTACTTATCTTTAGTCCTACGAGATCTATTCCCTTAAATATTCTTATCAAATAACTACTACTTGGAATATAATGTTTATCCTTTTTCTTAAGCTTTACCGAATAACAGTCTAGCCTTTACCGAAATATAGTAAATAACTTAGTGTTTACCAATCAATCATGTTTTAGTAATGTGTAAAGCAAAACATCAAAGTAATGAACCATATACACATTTGACTCATGGATTTTTAATGTGGAAACCCTATTAGGGGAAAAACCACTTGGGACCGGTAATCCAAAATTTTCACTCTTCTAAAGTGAGATCGGTGAAGAGCCAACCCTGTTAAAGGTTACAAACACACTGTTAAGTCTGGCCTTGTTAGAGGATTTAAAAATAATGGTTTGTCACTTGATATCTGACATTCACTATGCTATCTTCATGAGAAACCTTTTGATACTCCTTGGGATGTATCTCAATATATAAAGGATGGTTAAATCCCACTCTGTTAAGAGAATTTATGAATCAATCATTAAACTAAAATAATATATGATCTATTCATAAATATAGCTTAAAATTGTAGATGTTCAGATCTATTGTTAGCTCATAATACCTCTCTGATCAATGTTCTCTTCAAGTCCTTTTCTCCACTTCTTTTTTTCTTGGTGAATGTTGTTGCTTTTATGTTACTCGATGTCTACAAAAATATTAGCTCTGTTCTTCAACTTGTTAGATCAGGTCTGTATGAAGACTTCTTATCTTCACCAGAATTTGATCTCTTCATAATGAACTAGATTATATCTTTTATAGACATGATTTCATTGTTTCTAAGTGCCTGTCTTTCTTTTTCTTGATGTGATTCATAAATCTCACCATTCTTTCTTTAAATCTTGGTTTAGTTTTATCCCATAGATTTCTTCTTGACAACTGGAATAAAACTAGATTTAAATCTCTAGCTTATATTTAGCTTTTAACAGGTTGATGAAAACAATGTAATCAAATGGTTAAATCTATATTTAGCTCTTTCCAGTTAAGTCTTTTGTCATTTCTGAACTTCAATTTTGACCGGTGTTTAACTCTTTGTTTGCTCGGTCTTGACTTCAGTTGTCCTCAGGCATCTCTATCCATCAGGGTTGTCTGTCCATCGGGAAACACTATGACTTTTAGTTATGCTCGGGTATCAATTTCGTTCTACTCAGTAATTATTTATCTTCTATATCTCTCATGTATTACTGTGACTCTTCTTAGGGTTCTCTATCCGTCGGTGTGCACTGTCCATCGGTGTTTGTTGTCACTTTGTGTATACTAAACTTTTTTGCATTACTGATAACATAAATTTTATCTTTTTGGTTCTTTGAATTCTTTGACAATATTTATATGACCAATCAGAGTATATCAAGTTGACATCAATGACAATATAATACATTAACTGATTTAATGTCTTGCATTAAATTTCTACATCTCGGTGATCATCAACTTAATATCTTCAAACATTCAATCAATTATAGTTCATCAATCTCTCCCTTTGGCATTGATGGAAACATACTACATACTACTAATACAATATGAAATATATCAATTGTAGTTCATCAATCTCTACCAAACTAATTTTTCTATAACCAATACAAATGTCTGACTCTTGGTAAGCTCTTCTAGCTTATATTTGATTCTTGTAGAGTACTTCCTTCATTATTTATTCCCTTCACTAGATAGATGTAGAAGTATTAACTTTTCCAATTCTCTCCCTTAGATGGACATTTCTTTGAATCTTTCTCTGATGTTTTCTCTCCCTTTGATTGTTCCTCTTCTTGATGGATATTTCTATTCATATCTCTTTTTCCTTTGACATCAATATAATCCATATTAATTTAGTACATCTCTCCATTTGAATACTTCTAATAGATATTTCATATGGATATAATCTCTCCATTAAGTCATCTCTCCCTTTGACAACAACGCCAAACTAAATCTTTCTCTTTTTTCATAATATATTCCTTGAATTTCCTCTCTATCAGGAATATAATAACTCTTGTGTTTGGTATAGATAAGTACCTTGTTGTGTACTGATATATCTTTGTAGTCCTTCTCTTTTCTTTCATCAACATGAATGATCATCTGATTATGTGTAGACTGATGCAGCCTCTTAGTTAGCTTGTGACCAATAAACAAGGGTCGGACCCCTAGTCTCTTTCTGAGGTACTCAAATGTATCTTTAGGCTTTGTGAATATGTCTGCTAATTGTTCCTTGGATCGAACACATTCTAGTATCACCTCTTTCTCTTGCACTTGTTCTCTTAAGTAATGATACTTGATAGTAATATGCTTTGTCTTAGCATGCGTGAAAGGGTTATTTGAAATGTTTATTGCACTAGTATTATCATGATAGATAATCACTGGTTCAAGAATTTTCATATTTACACCTTCCATTAATTGTTTGATCAATTTAATGTTAGAGCACTTTGCAGTAGCAGCAGCCACATATTCTTCTTCTACAGTCAATTATGAGATGCACCCTCGCTTCTTACTCATCCATGTGACAAGTCTGTCACCCATAAATAATTCTCCTCCTATTGGGATCTCTCTATCATCTAAGTTTCCATCCCAATCAAAATCTCTATAGAATTGAAGCTCAAGTTTTCCTTCTCTTTTATACCATAAACCATAGTCTTCAGTATTCTTTAGATATCTCAGATTTCTTTTGACAAAAGTCATGTGTGATTCCTTGGGATTAGTAGAGAATCTTGCAACTATTCAAACTACATGTGCTATATCTGGTCTAGTATGAACAACATACATGAGCTTGCCAATCATAGATCTATATAGGGTTTGATTTACCTCAGTTGACTTGTCTTCCTTTGTTAGCTTGCATCCAGTTTCCATAGGTGTTCCAACTAGCTTGGAGTCTTCCATCTTGAATATCTTGAGAGCTTCCTTGATGTATTTGGATTGTGTGATGTATATTCCTGCATCATGTTGAAGAATCTATAGACCAAGAAAGAAATTGATCTCCTGAAACATTGACATCTCAAACTCTTTGATTATTTCAGCAACAAGTGATTTTCATAGCATATCATTACCACCAAATATGATATCACCAAAAAATATTTCAGCAATCAGAATTTTATCATCAGTATCTTCTTTTAAATACATATTATTGTTTTCACTTATTCTTACAAATCCAATACTTATGAGATAGGAGTGAAGTCTTTCATACCATGCTCTTAGTGCTTTTTTCAATCCATACAAGGATTTGTGTAGTCTACAAATCATGTTTCTCTTGTTAGGATCAAAAAACCCTTCTGGTTGTTCAATGTATACCTCTTCTTCTAGTATTCTATTTAGGAATGTTGATTTGACATACATTTGGTATACCTTGAATCATTTGAATGCAACATAAGCAAGTAGAATTCTGAATCCTTCTATTCTAGCAACGGGTGTAAAGGTTTCTTCATAGCCAATACCTTCTTCTTGTGCATATCCATTGCATACTAATCTTGCTTTGTTCCTTGTGACTTCTCCATTCTCATTCAGCTTGTTTCTGAATATTCATTTGGTACCAATAAAATTTTCGTCAACCAGTTTAGGTACTAATGTCTATGTTCTATTTTTCTCAATATCTTATATCTCTTCATTCATAGCACTAACCCATTCTTCATTTTCAAGTGTAGTATTAACATATTTAGGCTCAAAAGCACAAATTAAACATCTAGTTTTTAGTGACTTACTTCTTGTTCTCATTCCAACCTTTTTGTCTCCTATGATCTGGGTCTATGTGTTGGTGCCCAAAAATGTTGAATTGAATTTCCTCTGGACTTGCCAATCTAATGATGGGAAATCCAATTATTTTTGGCCAACTAATGGGAATGATCGATTATGATCCTCTTTCCCCTACACTTCTGGATCTACAGAACCAAGGCGGGTGAACCTTCACCTGAACAGGATTTTTATAGCAGATAACCTGTGTATGGAACTCAAACTTCCATCTCTCAAAGTATGGCAAGGAACTTGAAATAAATATAATTGAAATCAATATATCATGAACTGTAAACTGAAATACTTTAAGTAATTGAAAGACTGTTTAATAAATGTGTATGTAATTTGAAATGAATAGATAGATAAGATATGACAAAACTATAAACAATGAACTGAATAACTATAATCTAAATAATGATTAGACTAGTGCCTTATTCTACCATGGGCAATAGAGTCAAGATCATTCCAATCTTATGTTCAACCTCAAAGACAGTTTTACAAGAAAACTTATCACTTCAAAAATGTTATGGAATGTACATGCAACCTAAAACAAATTCAGAGATATTTCAAAAGGGTAATACTTCTCAGATGACAGACCAATTGACTAAGGCCTCAATCAATAGAATTTAACCATACAAAATGAAAAAACCAATTGAAAATATAGAATATGAATCAAATTAGGAAGCATGCACATCAAACTATCACTTTGAAGAAGTTCTATTGGTTTATCCGAGGGACTAATTGTAAAATCATAATGAAACTATTACACATGTGAAATAAAAAGGACTTATCTTTATTGATTTTGAAAAAATAGTACATCCATGTCCATGTTATACTTGTTGATTAAAAACTATCCAAATATGTGAAATTGTATTATATTGTATTGTGTTCTTTACATTTTATATTATATATATATATGTGTTTGAGTGGCTTTCACACCTCTTTAAGGTGAAAAGCCACAACCCTTATTACAAAATATTTTGAAAAAACAATCAACTAACTAAAAAATAACTACCTAACTTTCGGATTTGGATTTGGTCGAAAATTCAAAACACATCATGAAAAGCTAAGATTTTTGCTAGAGATAGGAAATTTGATTTCCTGAACTGGGTTGGTTTTATATTTTTAAAATTTGACCATCTTCAGCCTCTGTTGGCATCATCTTTGTAGCAGGTTGAAATTCCATCATTTTCTGAAGGCTTTGATTAGTTAATTCTATTTATCTGTCATAAAGATTCCTTCCTTTAATTTTTTTAGTATGGAAAAACTTGCTTCTTGATAATGGATTGGGACTTCTAAATTCTTAAAATTTAGGGTACCACCAGTGGCTCTTTCTAGGGACGTATGCTCCTTGTGAGCATAGTGAGATTCCAACTATCTCTGGAGAAGTAGGCCAAGTATCCACACTTAATCTAATGCAAAGTGAAATTGGGTGGTCTCAGGCCACCCCAAATAAGGAACAATTATTCTTTCCTATATCGAACACATAATTCTGGTCATGTAATACTTTGGATCTCTTGAATAGGATGCCACCATTCTCATGGACAACATTCATTGCTTTATTAACATGCTTTGACTTTTTTTTACCCTTAGAAAAGTCAATAGGTGCACTGTATTCCTTTCTAAATAGAATATCCCCATGCATTTGATCAACCCTACAAGTAACTAGATTGAGCTCCTTTGCTTGGATGCCTTTACGTACACAATCTTCCCTATACTCAAGATGTTGTTCTCTTCACAAAAAGGATTTGGAGATAAATCACATTCAGGAACTTCCTTATTATCAAGAATTTCATCGGATAGGGTGCTTGAATGATTTTTAGAACTAATCTTCAACACATTCTCCTCATTATTTCTATTTGATTCCATCTCATCTTCACATGTTTGATACAACTTCTGCTCATAGAATGAAATAATGCATGTCGCACTTTCTGAATACACTTCCCCATACATATTTTGAGTTTCATCATCTTCGAAATGATCACCAGGCCCACAATCTTTATCATGATGTTGATGGACTTGATTGCATATAAAATATTCTTCAAATAATGGATTCAAGGATATAGAGAACTCAGGCATATCTCCATGAGAGTTTTCATCTGAAACTTCTTTGTGTTCATATGTTGTATGTTGTTCTATTTCATCTCTGTTATTTGATTCTTGGAATTTATCATCTTCTTCATCTAGTATCCCCTGAGTATGTACTGATCCATCAACTTTCTTATCATGGTGCATTGAGAAAAAAATTTGACCACTCTTCTCAACATGTTTTTGATATTCCATGTCTA